>PITA01009811.1:6009-75487 GCA_004023965.1 Spilogale gracilis
CTGGGCTGCGTCTCTCCGCCCCCTTGCTAGAGGCTGGTCTCCATGGTAACCAGGTTATCTGGTTACAATTCTCTGGGAGCGGAGCGTTGTTCTTTTTCGTCTTTTTTCAGCTGCTGAGGAATTCAGGTCGGAGCGAGATGTCTGCGCCCAGACCTCCCTCCCAGAGAGAGCCTCTACACAGGGAGGGGTTCTTTCCAGCCTCCCGGTTGGCAGTCTGTCACAGCCGGGCTGGCGCAGACGCTGGATTGATTTCTGCCCCCGCCCCTGCTTGTCGCTTCACTCCCGCACCTCAAAGCCACAACTCCTTTTGGATCGTGCGACCTTGTCTGTGCCCCGGGACCCGCAGCCCCTCCGGTCCCGCACAGGTCTGTAAAATCGCCTTCCCTGGGGGGTTCGCGTCCGGCCCATGGGGTGGAGAGAAGCGGGAGAGAAAGGCAGCGGCGGAAAAAATAGAATCCACGGCCCGCCGCTCTCGCAGCAGCTGCGGGGGTGGTGGCGGCGGCGGCAATGGCGGCGGTGCTGGCGCCAGCGGCGGAAAAAAAAATTTAAAAAGTCTCCTTGCCTTGCCGCGGGCTCCGCTGTGTTCCCGTTTCTGTCTCGCCCCGATTCAGACCGTAGTCTGCTGTTATTCCTCACTCACAGAGCACTTTCGTTTTGGGGTATTTGCTTTCAATGGTTCACCTCTGCAGGCTTCCTCCCCCACTCCCCTGTCTCTGGGGGCAAGCCTCTGGTCCCTCTTACTTGTTTCTACCTTTTAGCCGATGGTCCTTGTCTCCCGTGGTGATCCAAAAGTGCGAAATATCACATTTCAGGCTGATTTCATGGATGTTCACAGTGGTCCTGTAGTGTTTTTTGTTTTTTGGTTTTTTTTTTTGCTGGAATTCAGCTTTCTTCAGGGAACTCCCTGACATGCGGTCACCTGGCCTTCCGCCATCTTGAAGCTCTCTCTTCTAAGAATTTTATAGTTTTGTGTTTTATTTATGTCTATGACTCATTTTGACTTAATTCTCGTGATGAGTATAATGTCTTTCTAGTTTAATTTTTTTGCAAGTGGATGTTTAGTTGTTCCAAAACCCATTTGTTGAAAAGACTGCTGGGAAACAGTTTTTCCTTTGCCTCCTTTGTCAAAGATTAGTTGCCTATATTTATGTAGGTGTATTTTCAGATTCTTTAATCTGTTCCTTGATCTGTTTGTTTACTCTTGTCAATATCACAATATTTTGATTATGGTAGCTTTATAGTAAGTTTTGAAGTCAAGTAATCTGAATCTTCCAATTTTGTCTTTTTCCTTCAATATGGTTGGTTATTCTGTGCCATCTGCCTCTCCATATAAACTTTAGAAAAAGTTTGGTAATATGCAGAAAGTTCCTTGCTAGGATTTTGACTAGGATTTCATTGAATCTTTAACTTAATTTGGGAGGAACTGTTATCTTAACAGTATTGTCTTCTTATCTATGAATTTTTAATATCTCTCCAATTATTTATTTCTTTGATTTCTTAGGTTAAAAATTGCATATTAAGGTTCATTCTTTGGCTGTTATGTTCCTTGTGGTTTGACAAACTTTTACTTTTAAAAATTGATCTTTTTTTCATATAAAATTTTAATTCCTAGGATTAAGTCCCTAGAGTGCTTTATTTCAGCTTGTCAACCCTAGTTATCCTACCATCACACACAAAACATTTGGTTGCTAGTTTTAGAAGACTTAATGAGGTGGTTATGACACTTATATTATAATAAACATACTTGAACTCCAAAATTTGCATCAAAAGAGGCAGCTTGTCCAGCTACCCAGAAGTGACATTTACTGAAAGAAACTATGATGGATTTTAAGATAGAAATCTAAGATCATTTCCTACTTAAAGCTGTAAAGGGATTTTCAACGTAGGATACTAAAGAACATTCTAATGACCTAATGATGCATAGATTCCCACCATGATGTGACCTTGGCTAGGCTACTTTCCCCTTCAGGGCCTTAGTTCATTTGTAAGAAGTGTTCTGTAACATTTCTATTATTCTAGTTCTTACATATTATGTGCTTCCCCCTAACTTCCTATCAGGGAGAAATGACAGTTTTGATATATACACAACCAGATGAAAGTAATGACTGTCCTTTTGACTTAATGTATAGCATTTTGGGCAGAGTATAGATAGCCCTATCACTTAATTCCAAGTTATGTGACTCAGAGTAAAATAAAAAAAATTACTTCACTTTTCTCATTACTGAAAGGTGGGTGATAATAGAATCAACATTTGTTCCATTGTAAAGACTAAATGTGTGTTTATTTCTTTAATATATATATTGCTTAGTAAGTACTATAGGACAATGAGCTATCTTAATCCTATTATTTTGTGAAGTATATTGGACCAAATGATATGAGAAACAAAGAAGCACAGATGCAAGTAGTGCTGGATTTTCCAAGATGAGGCTTTAGTGGCAGCCTGTCAGTCTCCATGTGGTCTTGGTGGAGCAGAACTGGTCTCTTCCACACGTAGGAAATCACAGCCATGTTAGCTGTGAAGTCTTTGAACCCAGAGGCACCACCTAATCCAAATAGTCTGTGACACTTAGAGAAACATAAGTAGATCATTAGGCTTAAATTTCAGATTGTAAGGCTTTGCTCTACCTCTCGGCTATCGACTGACCTGGAAGAAGTGATAGGATTGTTATGAGAAGATTTCTGGTACGTTTTTTGGCCTTTTAAATCTCTGGTTTAGAAGTACTTAGAAGAGCAGGAGGCATGACCTGGATAGGCTGGGGACAACAAAGAATGAGTCAGGAGGTAAGGAAAGGATAAAAGGATTTCTCCTGTGTATGCATGCCCTTGTAGTGACAATTGTTGTGATGGGATTGCAGATACCTGAATTTTATGCCTCTAGGTTGTGACTGATTGACAGGGATAGTCATGTTTCTTCAGTAGTTCTAGTTCACTTTTATCAAATATTAAGCATTGGCAGAGTACCTATAATGTGCCAGCATGTGCTAGGTTATGACATGATAGAGAGGATTCAGACATTGTTCTTATAAGGGCTTACAGACATGTAAATGGAGGATTGAAATACATGGTAGAGGTAGGGACAGACTTCTAAGAGCTGCAGCACTAAAACTAATTGGCCTGGGGGTGGGTTGATAAGATTGAGAAAGGCTATCTAAAAGAGGTGACATTTCAGCTGAATATTTATGGAGAAGTATAAAATTTCCAACAAGCTCAAATAACTGAGGAATTTTAGACAGATAGAATAACATTGCAGAGATATGGAGCCAGAAGAAATTCTACAGCACGGATTTTTTACCAGTGAAGCAAGGTGGAAGAATAGGATGGAGGATTTATTTCAGAACATATTTAAAATTCATCTTATTTTGATTGATTTTTCTTTCCAGGAGTATTAAAATATACTTAATATGTTTTTAAAATTACATTATTTTCTTTTTTCAGTGTTCCAAGAGTCATTATCTATGCCCTACCCAGTGCTCCATGCAATATGTGCCTTCAGTACCCACCACCAGGCTCAACCATCCCCTCATCCCCTCCCTTCCAAGAACCTAAGTTTGTTTCTGAGTCCAAACTCTCTCATGTTTCATCTCCCTCCCTGATTTACCCCCCTTCCCATTTCCTTTCCTTCTCCTACTGTCCTCCATATTACTCCTTATGCTCCACAAGTAAGTGAAACCATATGATATTTGACTCTCTCTGCTTGGCTCATTTCACTCAGCATAATCTGCTCCAGTCTGGTACACGTTGCTAAAAAAGTTGGGTATTCATCCTTTCTGATGGAGGCATAATATTCCATTGTATATATGGATCATATCTTTATCCATTCATCTGTTGAAAGGCACCTTGTGGTGTGGCACACTCTTTCCACAGTTTGGCGATTGTGGCCATTGCTGCAATGAACATGGGTGGTACGTATGGCCCTTCTGTTTACTACATCTGTATCTTCAGGGAAAATACCCAGTAGTGCAGTTGCAGGGTCATAGGGTAGTTCTATTTTTAATTTTTTAAGGAATCTCCAGTGTTTTCCAAGTTGGCTGCACCAACTTGCCTTCCCACTAACAGTGTAAGAGGGTTCCCCTTTTTCCACAGCTCTCCAACACTTGTTGTTTCCTGTCCTGTTAATGTTGACCATTCTTTTTTTTTTTAAGATTTTATTCATTTGACAGAGAGAAACACAGCCAGAGAGGGAACACAAGCAGGGGGAGTGAGAAAGGGAGAAGCAGGCTTCCCGCCGAGCAGAGACCCCAATGTGGGACTCGATCCCGGGTCTCCGGGATCATGACTTGAGCCGAAGGCTTAACCAACTGAGCCACCCAGGCACCCCAACATTGGCACCCCAACATTGGTGTAAGGTGGTATCTCAGCATGATTTTGATTTGAATTTCCCTGATAGCTAATGATGATTTACTTTTTTTCATGTTTCTGTTAGCCATTTGTGTGTTTTCTATGGAGAAGTGTCTGTTCATGTCTCCTGCCCATTTTTTGATGTGATGATCTTTATTTTGGTTGTTGAGTTTGAGGAGTTCTTTATATATATCTTGGATATCAGCCCTTTTCTCTAGTGTCATTTGTGAATATCTTCTCCCATTCTGTGGGTTGCCTCTTTGTTTTGTTGAATGTTTCCTTTGATGTGCATAAGCTTTCAAAATCCTAGAGGAGAACATAGGCAGTAACCTCTCTGATATTGGCCACAGCAACTTCTTTCAAAACATGTGTCCAAAGGCAAAGGAAAGAAAACTGAAAATGTACTTTTGGGACTTTATCAAAATAAAAAGCTTCTTAATATGTTTTATTCTAAATATATTTTGACTGTCTTTTTATAATAATGTTTATAAACCTATTTTATTTTTAATCCTTTCATAAGTCTTATTGGAACTTAAAACTTTGCCATATTAGTTCACATTATTTTGGGGTCATTTCCCAATTTATCATTAGTAATTCTACATCTCTTTCTTCTTTCCCTAAGAGTAATAGTTCCTCTGAATTTTATCTTTGATGTATTCATGTCTTTTTAAAGCTATTCTTACACATTTGTAGTTATAAACAATTATCATTTTATATATATCATTCTCCAGCTTGCATTTGTTCTTCAAATTAAGTATATATGTTTTATTTATGTTATAATTTGTAGTTTTAGTCTATTTAATTAAATGTTGTATAGTATTCAATTGTGTGACTATGCCCAATCTCCCATTACTGGATAATTTGTTATTCTTATGAACAGATGGGAAATAATTAGGATTAGAGCAGACATGTATGAATTAGAAACTGGAGATACAGTAGAACACATCAATGAAAGTAGAAGCTGGTTCTTTGACAAAATCAATAAGATCGATAAACCATTGGCCAAACTAATCCAAAAGACAAGGGAGAAGATCCAAATTAATAAAATTATGAATGAAAGGGGAGAGATCACGTCTAACACCAAGGAAATAGAAACAATCATCAGAAATTACTATCAACAATTATATGCCAACAATTTTAACAACCTAGAAGATATGGATACATTCCTGGAAACCTATAAACTGCCAAGACTGAAACAGGAAGACATTGACAATTTGAATAGACCTATATCTAATATTGACATTGAAACAGCGATCTAAAACCTCCCCCAAAACCAGAGTCCAGGACCAGTTAGACTCCCTGGGGAATTCTACCAAACTTTCAAAGAAGAAATAATACCTATTGTCCTGAAGGTCTTTCAAAAAATAGAAACAGAAGGAAAACTTCCAGACTCTTACTATGAAGCCAGCATTCCTCTAATCCTCAAATCAGACAAAGACCCCATCAAAAAGGAGAACTTCAGACCAATATCTCTGATGAATATGGATGCATAAGTTTAGATTTCTTAAACTTGATGTATTATGGGCTTAGAATTTGGTTTTCTTATATAGGCTACTGAAGCATTAGAGCCAGTGTGTCTAACGGGACTCCTTCTTTAATTGATTTAGTAGAACAAAGCTCTTGGTCATGTTGCCATACTTCTCAGTCTGGGGCCCAGTAGGCTCATGGTTTGTACCTCCATTCATGTTGAGTTCTTTCATTTATGGTCCATACAGATATTCTTACTTTTTAAAACTGAGGTATATTTTTGTGGTTTTATCTATAATTGCTATTTTTTTTTTGAGCAGAGAGAGTGTATAAAATAGGAAGATATATTGGACAGAAGTCAAAATATATTTTTAAGCAATATAATATCCAGTATATCAATATTCCAATAAATTAATTTATTTAAAATTGAAGTAATTTTAAAGATGGAGAACATGTGGAAAAGATTGAGAAACACTAGTATGAAGTTTTTGGAATAAAGTAAACTTTTGGTAAGGATAAATGGAGTATGGTGGATTGTCGTAGATGTGCCTAGAAATAAAGATAGTGACAATGTTGAGTATTTTGCTGAGTGAGTCATTTAACATGGAATTAAAGATGCGAGTGATATGGTTAAGTTTGCAATTTAGAACGATCAGTCTGGCAGCAATGTGGATGATGGGTTTGTTAGTGGCAGAAAAACAAGTAAGAGGTAAAACAATTGGTTTAGGATCAAGCCCCATATTTATTAAGTATATATTTTCCTTTCTCTGTAAGATATTAATGACATCAGCCCATGGGTTCATATAGATAGGTTGCAATTCCTTTACCTGGTTTTTCAAAATATTCATAGTTAATCTTAGTATATCACCAAAAATCTGATCCCTCTATCTACCTCCGTAAGCAACACCAGGGTGCAGGTGTCCTTCCTCCATGGTATAATCCTACCTCCTTAGTTATAAACTAATTAAACATATATGTGTGGGTTTATTTCTGGGCTTTCTGTTCTGTTACATTGATTTATATGTCCATTTTTATGGAAATATGATAGTGTTTTTTATTATTGGAGCTTTGTAGGATAGTTTGATATCAGGGAGCCTGACACCTCTAGGTTTGTTCTTAAAATTGTTTGGTTACTGAGAGGTCTTTTTTGCCATATCAGTTTCAGAAATATTTGTTCTACCTTTGTAAAATCTGTCATTGGAATTTTAAAAAGGATTGCGTTAAATCTTTAGATGCCTTGGGTGTTATCAATATTTTAATAATATTAATTCATACAGTCCATGAACGTGGACTAGCTTACCATTTATTTGTGTCTTCTTCAATTTCTTTCAACATTATTGCCGGGAGCCAGCCCCAGCAACAGTCATGTTCCAGAAGATGGGGATGGCGTCGGCGCTTTTGAATGAGGAGACCAGACTTGAAGTGTGGTGTGGGGGTCCCCTGAAAGCATTGTTCTCAGGGCTCTTTATTTATAGCACATTCTGGTTACAGTTTAATCTAAGGAACAATCAATTACAGACAAAGAGTGAACTTTACTGAATACATCACGTGTTTTGCTTAGATGGGTTTTATCAATCATTGTCCTATCAGGACTTTCTGCCTCCCTTAAATGCAGGGAGGTGAGCATGCGGTCATGTGGTTGTGAAATTTCTTTTGTTTGAACTAAGCTAGTTAAAATGCAGCTAACATACTACTATGATTGTTTTTCTCATTATCTCTATAATATCTTGTCTTAAAAGGGTTGGGTGGAACTTGAGGCTTGAGGTAATAAGCAAGCTAAAGTAGGAGCAGAGAAAGGTTTAATATAATTGTAGGTAGAAAGAGAAAAGTGTTTTTCAGAACTAATCAGGTGAAAAGGGAGAACAAAGAAAGCAAAGCTGCATGGCTTAGACTCTGCCAATCTCCCTCATTTTGAGTGAGGGTCATGATGTTCCATGCCATGCAGAGGGAACCCATATGAATGACCATGCTTTTGGTCTGCAGCATCTCCCCCTTTTTCATTTTTTGCCTTTAGCTGGGAGATCTTGAGTTTGACCTGAAGATTCATTAGGCCAGTTTTTAAGATCTGGAGGATGACTGGAAAGAGAAAAATCAAAGCAATGATTATTAGACCAATCATAACAAAATTATTGATTGCAGGAAACCAACTAGCATGTGTAGTACAAGTATGGAGAGATTGGAAAAAGGAAGAGGCAATTTCTTCTGCTCTAGGTGCAGGATCGTAGGAATTACTAATATCTGTATTTGTTGGTGTAGAAGATCTAAATTTAAAGAGAGATTGGAATGATTCCAGACACCTTGTAAATGAGCCTGGACATTGTACCAGGGAATCTCGCTATAGTTATATTTATGAGGAATAACACAAATCCATTTATAATTGGAATGATGATGAGTAGTAAATCATGTTTTAATATTTTGAACTTTATTACCTAAGTGATGGACCATCTTCTCTTCTAGGATATCTATTCTGGTTTTTAATTTTCTTTCAATTTGTTCCTGTAAGCAGAGTGTGGTGCTGACATTTTTTGTCATATCATTAATATGATGTGCAGTATGTATTTCTTTGACTAAGGCTGTAGTAACAACAGCAAATGATCCAATGATGCTAATAGGTGCAGTAATACCTAATATTAATCCTGCTACAAAACGTTTATATCAAATAGAGAGTTATTAATTTCTTGAATAACCTGTAACCCATAGTCATCATACCAAGGAACAGTTAATTTAAGAGGAAGTGTTACATAAGCGGGTTGATTGACAATCATGAATTTGACATTAACATTGTTGAGATACAATTGGTTAGTAACCAGGCAGAACAGGTGATAGAATAACCATCATTCATTTTTAGAGTAATATTAAGAGTCATTTGTGCTCAGCAGTCAGATCAGCGATTTTACTGGGTTGGGTGCTGGCGGCAGTGGTGTCCAGTTTCTGCGGATTGTTGTTGTTCATCAACAGGGCTTGACGGTCGGAAGGGATGTGGAGGAATGCAGGTTGACATAAGGCCGAATTAGGTGATCCAGAATCCATAGGGCAGAGGCTGTTATAATTGGTGTATTATTTTCGGGAGGTGCAGTTGTTTTAAAATCTTTCATAGGAGGTATGGTACTTTTAAGATCTTTTTTTTGCAACATTCTGAACTTTTTTCTGTATTTCCCATTCTGAACTTTTCCAGAAGGCACAAAATCTCTCAAACCAGGTTCTGACCTACTGCCCCATCTCTTAACCTGTCTACTCTCTCTACAGGCGGGTCTAGAGCACCCTAGGGCAGGAGCCTATCCCTCCCGAATTGACCGAGGGCTCAAGACAAGGGGACTTCCTTCAGGTCCCTGTTTGGGTGCCACTTGCCAGGAGCCAGCCCCAGCAACAGTCAGGGTCCAGAAGGTGGGGATGGCGTCGGTGAATCTGAATGAGGAGACTGGACTCAAAGAGTGGTGTGGGGATCTCCCAAAAACATTGTTCTTGAAATGCCTCTTCCTGTCTCCTGCCCATTTTTTGATGTGATGATCTTCATTTTGGTTGTTGAGTTTGAGGAGTTCTTTATAGATCTTGGATATCAGCCCTTTGTCGTGTCGTTCGCAAATATCTTTTCCCATTCCTTGGGTTGCCTCTTTGTTTTGTTGACTGTTTCCTTTTCTGTGCCGAAGCTTTTTATTTTGATGAAGTCCCAGAAGTTGATTTCCACTTTTGTTTCCTTTGCCTTTGGAGAGGTATCTTGAAGGAATTTGCTATGACTGATGGCATAGAGGTTACTGTCTATGTTCTCCTCTAGGATTTTGATAGATTCCTATCTCATGTTGAGATCTCTCATCCATTTTGAATTTATCTTTGTTTGTGGCATAAGAGAGAATGGTCAAGTTTCATTTTTTTATACATAGATGTCAATTTTCCCAGCACCATTTATTGAACAGACTGTCTTTTTTCCACTGGATATTTTTTCGTGCATTGTCAAAGATGATTTGACCATAGAGTTGTGGGTCCATATCTGGACTCTCTACTCTGTTCCATTGGTCTATGTGCCTATTCTAGTGCCAGTACCATGCTGTCTTGGTAATCACAGCTTTGTAATAAAGCTTGAAATCAGGCATCATGATGCCCCCAGTTTTGTTTTTCTTTTTCAACATTTCTTTAGCAATTCAAGGTCTTTTCTGGTTGCATATAAATTTTAGAATTGTTTGTTCCTGCGCTTGGAAAAATGTTGATGGAATTTTGATTGGGGTGGCATTAAAGTATAGATTGCTCTGGGCAGTATAGACATTTTAACAATGTTTATTCTTCCAATCCATGAGTATGGAATACTCTTCCGTCTTTTTATGTCTTCAATTTCTTTCATGAGTGTTCTGTAGTTTCTTGAGTACAGACCCTTAACTTCTTTGGCTAGATTTATTCCTAGGGTCTTATGGTTTTTGGTGCTATAGTAAATGGAATTGATGCTCTGATTTGCCTTTCTGTATTTTCATTGTTAGTGTATAAGAATGCAACTGATTTCTGTGCATTGATTTTGTATCCTGCCACATTACTGGATTGTGTATGAGTTCTAGTAGTTTGGGGGTAGAGTCATTTGGATTTTCCTTATAGAGTATCAAGTTATCTGTGAAGAGAGAGAATTTGACTCCTTCTTTGTCAATTTGAATACCTTTTCTTTCTTTTTATTTTCTGATTGCTGTTGCTAGGACTTCTAACACTATGTTGAACAATAGTGGCAAGAGTGGGCATCCTTGTCATGTTCCTGATCTCAGTGGGAAGGCTGTCAGTTTTTCCCCATTGAGAATGATATTCTCTGTGGGTTTTTTTTTTTTTATAGATTTTATGAGGTTGAGGAATGTTTCCTCTATCCCTATACATTGAAGAGTTTTAATCAGGAATGGATGCTGTATTTTGTCAAATGCTTTTTCTGCATAAATTCAGAGGACCATGTGGTTCTTTTCTCTTCTCTTATTGATTTGTTCTATCATGTTGATTGATTTGCGAATGTACACCCTTGCATCCCAGGGATAAATCCCACCTGGTCGTGTTGGATAATCTTTTTAATGTACTAGGATCTTGTTGAGAATCTTGGTGTCGGTATTCATCAGGGATATTGGCCTGAAATTCCCCTTTTTGTTGGAGTGTTTGTCTGGTTTGGGGATTAAGGGGATGCTGGCTTCATAGAAAGAGTCTGGAAGTTTTCCTTTTGTTTCTACTTTTTGAAACAGCTTCAGTAGAATAGGTATTATTTCTTCTGGGAATGTTTGGTAGAATTCATCAGGGAATCTTTCAGGTCCTGGGCTTTTTTTGGGAGATTTTTTGATCACTGCTTCAATCTTGTTAGTAGATATTGCTCTATTCAGATTGTTAATTTCTTCCTGTGTCAGTCTTGGAAGTTTTTAGGTTTCCTGGAATGTATCCACATTTTCTGGGTTGTTTACACTTACTGGCATATAACTTTTGATAGTAATTTCTGATGATTGTTTCTATTTTTTTGTGTGTTAGTTGTCATCTCTCACATTTCATTCATAATTTTATTAATTTGGGTCCTCTCCCTTTTCTTTTGGATTAGTTTGGCCAATGGTTTATTGATCTTATTCTTTCAAAGAATCAGCTTCTAGTTTCATTGATGTGTTATACTGTATCTCTAGTTTCTAATTCATTGATCTCTTCTCTAATCATAATTATTTTCGTCTTGTGTGTGGGGTTGGCTTAATATGTTGTTGATTTTCCAGTTCTTTAAGGTGTAAAGAGAGTTGGTTTACTCAGGAATTTTCAGGTTTTTTTTTTGAGTGAGGCTTGGATGGGTATGTTTTTCCCTCTTAGGACTGCCTTTCTCATATCCCATAGGTTTTCAGTCAATGTATCTTCATTCTCCTTGGTTTCCATGAGATGTTTAAGCTCTTCTTTCAGTTCCTGGTTGATCCAAACGTTTGTGAGCAAGATAGTCTTTAGCTTCCAAGTGTTTGAATTTCTTCTGAACATTTTCTTGTGGTTGAGTTCCAGTTTCGAGGCACTGTGATCAGAGAATTTATAGGGTATAATCTCAATCTTCTGGTATCGGTTGAGCCCTGATTTGTGACCTAGTATGTGTTCTTTTCTGGAAAAAGTTCCATGTGCATTTGAGAATAATAAGTATTCTCCTGTTTTAGGGTGGAATGTTATGAATATATCTGTGAGATCCTTCTGATCCAACATGCCTTTCAAAACTCTTGTTTCTTTGTTGATTTTCTGCTTTGATGATTTGTCCATTGCTGAGAGTGGTGTCTTAATATTTCCTGTAATTAGTGTATTTGTATTGATATGACACTTTATTTTTTGTAATAGTTGGCTTATGTAGTTGGCTGCTCCCATGTTTGGGCATAAATATTTACAATTGATAGATCTTCTTGGTGTATAGAGTTTTGAGGAATGATATAATTTCCTTCTGTATCTCTGACTACAGTGTTTAGATTAACATCTAGTTTGTCTGATAGGAGAATCGCTACCCCAGCTTTCTTTTGAGGTCCATTGGCATGAAAGATGGTCTTCCATCCCCTTACTTTCAGTCTGGATGTATCTTTAGATTCAGAATGTGTCTCTTGTAGACAACATATGGATAGGTCCTGTTGTTTTATCCAGTCTGAAACCCTGTCCCGTTTTATTGGATCATTTAGATAATTGAAGTTGAGAGTGATTATCGATAGGTTCGTATTTATTGACATCACATTACCTGTGTGGTTCTTGTTTCTATAGATTAAGTATGTAAATTTCTGTTCTATGTTACTCTTGGGTTCGTTCCTCTTTTATATAGCCCTCCTTAGTATATCTTGTATTAATGTCTTGTTTGTTGTATAATCTTTTAGACCTTGCTTGTCCTGGAACGTCCTTCATCTTTCCTTCCATTTGTAAGTCAATCTTCCTGGGTACACTATCCTTGGTTGCATTTTTTTTTCACTTAATTTCCTGAATATATGTTGATTTCCCTTTCTGGCTTGCCAGGTTTCTGTGACAGATCTGAAGTTTGTTTGATGGTCCTCACTCTTTACCTAAGGGGTCTCTTCCCTCTAACAACCCTTAAGACATATTCTTTGAATTTATGATTGATGAGTTTCACAATTATGTGCCTGTAGGTTTTTCTAGCCTTGTGGATCTTGGGAGGTGTCCTCTCTGCCTCTATGACAGGAACACTTGTTTCATTCCCCAGATTAGGGAAATTTTCATCCAGAATTTGTTCAACTATATTTTCTAGTCTTCTCTCTCTCTCCCCCCCATCATGGATCCCAATAATTCTGATAATGGAGCATTTCATGGCATTATTTATTTTCCTAATTCTAATTTCCTGGTATTTTTGCTGTTTGTTCTAAGTCGTCTCCTGCTTCTTCTCTATCCATCTGTCTTCTAGATCACTAATGTGATCTTCTGCTTCTGTTACGCTAGCTGTTAGAATATTTTGATTAGATTGGATTTCATTGGTTGCATTTTTGACCTCTGCCATTTTGGCTTTCACTTCTGCCCTTGGAGCTTCTATCTTGCCACTAATGTTCTTTCCAACTTAGCCATTGCTTTGATATTTGCTACCCTGAATTCCATTTTTGTCATATTATTTGTGTTTGTATCCATTTGTTCTTTGACAAGTACTGCAGTCTCTAGGTCTTTATAATGTTGGATGTTCCTCTTCCGTCATTTTGTTGAGGGGTGGTTGAGGGGATGTGTAGCTGACTATATCCACCACAATCCAGTAGCGTTGCCTGTTGGAAGGTTTTGGAGCAATCACAAGTCACCACTGAAAAGGAAGAAGAAAGAAAAAAATAGAATAAAATGAAGAAAAAATCTGGCCTAAATGGGCCCCAGTGGCCAGGTTTATATGGCACAAAAACAAAAACATATAAACAAAAGGGCCATGGAAAATAAAAGAAAGGGGAAAAAAACAAAACACAGCCCAAACGACCCCAAGGAAAATATTTATATTTTATCAAGCCAAAAACAAATTCAAACACTGACAGAAGAATAGAATGGGGAAGTGAGTACAAACCTTTCTTGTTGGTGAGGAAAGTATTTCAGTTCCTCTATGGTGTATCTTGTTATTATTGTTAGAGGACTCCACTTTGTAGAGATATAGAAAAATTAAAGCTGGTTTATATATAGGTGTAATATTGAATAGGAATTAAGGATTACCTTGAAGTTTATATCTTTACATATACTTAAAAGAATAAAATGAAAGAAATAAAGAAACACATGTATATGTATGAAAAATGTTCAAGGTAAAAAATTATGGAATGTTGTGTTAAATATCATGTAATAGTAAGTAAGTTAAAAAATATGGAAACAAGAATCGTGAGAATGAATTTAAAATTTAAAATGGAAACTTAAAAATAAAAATGAAAAGTTAAAAAATAAAATGAAAAGCTGCATCTATAAAATATACAGGTTTTGGGCTAGTACCGCAAGCTTAGTATATCCCCCCCCCCCCCCGATTTTGGGGTTTTACAGTTTTATGAAGAGGCTTTGGTGGTTGTCCTCTTGTTCTTCTGGCTTGCCTTCTGGGGGAATGGTCTGATGCCTTGTTTTTCAGTCAGTCTGGCTTATGCTGAGTTCTCTTCTCTCCTATCAAGGCACTGGGGTCTGTGGAAACCAGTTTTTCAGGCTTTTGTTGTCTGGAGTTTTTTGTTCATTTACGGGTTTTTGCAGCTTTTCAGAGAGTCAGAGCAAAGTAAGCTGTCCACACCAAGACCTCTGTCTCAGAGAGAAGCCTTAGTCAGCTCTCCTCTGGATGGCGCGGGGTACACAGTGTCTCCCTCAACACTCTCCCCTGCACCCCACCACACCTCACAGGTAATGTGCACCCTCATTTACCCGTCACAATGTCCCCGAGGTCGCTGCTTGTCCTTTGACCCCTGCGCCACAGAAACCGTGAGTGATAATCAGTTTTTGTGAGCTTGTCACTATTGGCAGGCTATCTGGATCCCACACCCATGCTGGGTGGTCTCTGACTTGATATCCCACACATTGCACAAAAGACTGTGGGAAGACTGATATCCAGTGCAGGTTGCCATTTGCCCAGCCGAAGCGGTGGTCCAAGCTTAGTTTCCGGGACTTCTCGCTGTGTCCTGTCAGGCGCCATGGAGTGCTTTCTACCATCGGCCCGGAGCTGCAGTTTTATACCCCTGACAGTGGCTGTCATTGCATTTTTGCCACTTAAGACATATTCTTTGAATTTATGATTTAAGACCCTTTGTTTTTGAGTGCTTTTAACCAGACTTGCAATTTGATGCTAGACTCCAAGCACAGGGTACTTTCATGTTAGGGTATTACTTTCTAATGGGTCACTTCTTGGTCCCCCCCCCCCCTATTTCTCCTTCAAAATCAGTCCAGGTGCTCCCACTCTGCTTTACCTTTCCACTGATGCTTTTTTGCCCCTGTAGAGATCTAGAAGTATGTAGTCTTAGTCTCAGGCTGATTTCATGGGTGTTCAGAGTATTTTGTTAGATATTTAGCTCATTTAAGGGGACCCTTTGAAATGGGGTCTCCTACTTCTCCATCATTTTGCCTCCCCATTTCTGGGTTTTCTATTCTATTCCAATCATTCTGTGTCTATTTTGTGCCAGTACCATACTGTCTTGATCACTACAGCTTGTAATAATACATGAATTCTGAATTGTGATGCCTTCTACTTTGCTTCTCTTTTTCAAATTTGCTTTGGTTATTTAGGGTCTTTTGTTGTTCCATATACATTTTAGAATTGTTTCCTCTAATACCGTTTAATGAGATGGTGATATTTTGATAGGAATTCCATTGAATGTGTAGATTGCTTTGGGTAGCATTGATATTTTAACTATTTTTTTCCAATCCATGAGCATGGAATATTTTTCCATTTCTTTGTTTCATCTTCAGTTTTTATATCTGTGTTTCATAGTTTTCAGATTACAAATCTTCCACATACTAGATTAAGTTTATTCCTAGATATCTTATAGTTTTTGATACAGTTGTAAATGGGATCAGTTAGTTGATTTCTCTTTCTGTTACTTCATTATTGATGTTTAGACATGCAACAGCTTTTTGCATATTAATTTGGTATCCTGTACTTTGCTGAATTTGTTTATCAGTTCTATTAGTTTTTTGCTGGAGTCTTTTGGGTTTTCTAGATAGAGTCTGACATCATCTGAGAATAGTGAAAGTCTGATATTTTTCCTTGCTGTTTGCGGTGATTTTTAAATTTCTTTTTGTAGTCTGATTGCTGAGGATAGAACTTCCAGTACTGTGTTCAATAAAAGTGATGAAAGTGGACATTCTTGTCTTATACTAGAGGGCAGAGGAAAGACTCTCAGATTTTCCCCATTGAGGATGATATTAAGTGTGGGTTCTTTTCCTTTATGATGTCCAGGTATGTTCCCTCTGTCCCTATAGTGTTGAGGGTTTTTAGCCTGAAAAGATGTTGTACTTTCCAAAATTTTTTTTTTTTGCATCTATTGAGAGGATCATATGGTTCTTACCTTTTCATCTAGTAATGCGGTATATCCACATTGATTGATTTGTGAATTTTGAACCACCCTGGAATCTCAGGTATAATTCCTACTTGATCTTGGTGAGTGAATCTTTTAATGTAACATTAGATTTAATTTCCTGGGATTTTGTTGAGAATTTTTGCATCCATGCTCATCAGGGATATTGGCCTATAGTTCTCTTTGTTAGTGGAGTCTTTTGTTTTGTTTTTGAATCAGTTTAATTCTGGTCTCATAGAATGAGTTTGCAAGTTTTCCTTTCATGTCTGTACCTTGAAATAGTTTGAGAAGAGTAGTTATTAACTCTTCTTTAAATGTTTGGTGGAATTCCCCTTGGGAAACCATCATCTGGCCCGGGACTTTTGTTTGTTGGGAGATTTTTGGTTACTCATACAGTTTTCTTTCTGGTTATCAGTCTGTTCAAGTTTTCTATTTTTTCCTGTTTCAGTTTTGATAGTTTAAATGTTTCTAGGAATTTATCCAGTTCTTCCAGATTATCTCATTTATTGGAATATAATTTTTCATAATATCATTTTATAATTGTGTTTCTGTGGCATCAGTTGTGATCTCTCCATTCTCATTTGTGATTTTACGTATTCTGTCACTTTTCTTTTTGATAAATTTATCTGGGGTTTATCAATTTTTTCTTTCATCTACCTTTTTAAAAATTTTCTATATAATTTATTTCCACTATAATATTAATTACTGACTGCTTCTCTTCTGCTGGTTTCAGGCTTCATATGTTTTTCTTTTACTAACTTCTTTAGAAGTTGGTTAGGCTGAGATTTTTATTTCTTCCTGAGATAAGCTTCTTTTGCTCTATACTTTGCTCTTATTACCACTTTTGGGGCATCCCCAAGGTTTTGGACTATTGTATTTCTTTTTTATTTGTTCCGTGTATTTTCTTGATTCTTTAATTCCTGGTTGATCCATTCATTCTACAGTAGGATGTTCTTTAACCTCTATGTATTTGTGGTCCTTCCAAAATTTTTCTTTGGGTTGACTTCAAATTTTATAGTATTCTGTTCTAAAAATATGCATGGTATGACCTCCATCTTTCTCTATCTGTTGAATCCTGATTTGTGATCCAATATGTGACCCAGAATGTTTCATGTGCCCTGGAGAAGAATGTGTATTCTGTTGCTTTAGGATGAAATTCTTTGAATATATCTGTAAGTTCATCAGGTCCTGTGTGTCATTCAAAGCCATTGTTTCCTCATTGATCTTCTGCTTATATGACCTGTGCATTGCTATAAGTGTGGTGTTAAATCCTCTATTATTATTGTATTATTATAATTGAGTTTCTTTAAGTTTATTAATTAACTGATATATTTGGTTGCTCCTGATTTAGGGGCATATGTTTTTGCCATCCACATTTAATACAATATATATATGGTTACAATTATGAGATCTTGTTTGTTATACCCGTTTATTATGATATAGTGCCCCTCTTCATCTCTTATTACAGTCTTTGGTTTAAAATCTAGTTTGTCTGATATATGTATGGCTAATCAGCTTTCTTTTCATGTCCTTTATCATGATAAATGGTGCCCCACCGTCTCACTTTCAATCTGGATCTGTCCTTGGGTCTAAAATGAGTCTCTTTTAAGCAGCATATCAAGGGGTGTTCCTCCTTTCCCATTCTGTTACCCTTTGCTTTTGACTGGATCATTTAGTCTATTACATTCAGAGTAATTATTGAAAGATATGAATTTGGTTCCATTGTATTACCTGTGAATTTACTGTTTTTGTAGATTCTCTCAGTTCCATTCTAGTCTTTGTTATTTTTGTTCTCTCTTTCCCACTTAAAGGGTCCTCTTTAATATATTTGCAGATGTGTATTAGTGTTTATCAACTACTTTAGTTGTCTTTTTTTTTTTTTAAAGATTTTATTTCTTTGACAGAGAGAAACACAGCCAGAGAGGGAACACAAGCAGGGGGAGTAAGAGAGGGAGAAGCAGGCTTCCCGCCGTGCAGGGAGCCCAATGTGGGACTCAATCCCGGGTCTCTGGGATCATGACCTGAGCCACTCAGATGCCCCCTCACTAATTTTTTATATAACATTTCTGTCAATTAGTGAGAGTAGAGGTGCAGAAACATTTGCTATAAATGTTGATATTTATTTTTTTTAATTGTGTTGTTTCTGCTATATACATTTTGAAATTAGATACATATACCTCTTATTAATGTATTGAACCTTTTATCATTTTGAATGTGTAGTGTCTTTTAATGGTATTTCTTTTATTAAACTTATTTTTTTCTAATATGTATATAGCATTTTAGCTATCTTACATTTATGATTTGTCTGGTATAACTTTGTCCTATTTTTTTATTACCTGCCTAGTGTATCTTAGAATCTAATGTGTGCTTCTTGTAGACAGTATGGAGTTAGATCATCCTTTTTTTATCCAGTTTGGCAATCTCTGCCTTTTGGGATGCTTTTGCCATCCACATTTAATACAATTATTTTCATACTTGCTTTATAGTTGTTATATTGCTCTATGTTTTTTACATGTCTCCTCTCTTTTTTTGGGCTTCTATCCCTACTTCACTGTCTTCTTTTTAGTACATAGTTTTGTAATATTTAAATTTCTCTGTTCCCAGTTTTTCCTGTATATTTTGAGTTATGTTTCTTAGTGGTTCCTCTAGGGATTACAATATGTATTTTAAATTACCACAGTCTAGTTCAGTGAACTGTGAACTTATTCCTTAAAATTTGTAATAGAAAATTTGCCTCATACAAGTCATTCTCTTCCTGCTTTTTAATGCTATTATTGTCATATATATTCCATCTACATATGTTGGAAACCTTAAAATACAGTGTTATTTCTTTACATGATCTTGTATCTTTAAAAAAAGAAGAAATGAGAAAAAAAATATATATATACACACTCTTTACCCACATGCTTACCATTTTTGGCGTTCTTCATTTCTAACTTTTGGATTTAATTTATTATCTAGTATCATATTCTTTCACTTTGAAGGACATCCTTTAATATTTCTTGCAAGGCATGTCTGCTAGCAATTCTCTCTGTCTTTGTCTATCTGGAATATTTTTATTTTTCCTTCATTTTTAAGTATAGCTGTGCTAGATATGAAACTGTAGATTGAGAATTATTTTCAGCACTCTGAATGTGTCATACCAGTGCCTTGTGGCTTCTTTTGTCTCTGATGAGAAGTTAACCATTTTACTTATTCACATTGTCTTGATTGTTTATACCTGTTTTTCAGGGAGTGTTTACTTCTCTCCAAACTTAGGCATAGTCAGAACTTCTAGTTTCATCTTTATATTTTCAAGGTATGAGTTTTGAAGGTTTGTACCTACTTCCTTTCACCTTTATGAAAGGCTGTACTTAGAAAACTTTCTTGAATCATACATAGTTTTAATAATTACAAAAGAACTTCTAGGAATGATTGGTTTATTTTGTAGCTTATATATTCTTTCATAAGACCTTGTCTAATTGACATACTTCACAACTTCTTTTTTTTTTAAAGATTTTGTTTATTTGACAGAGAGAGAGGTCATAAGTAGGCAGAGAGAGAGGAGGAAGCAGGCTCCCTGCTGAGCAGAGAGCCTGATGCGGGCCTCGATCCCAGGAACCTGAGATCATGACCTGAGCTGAACGCAGAGGCTTTAACACACTGAGCAACCCAGGCACCCACAACTCATTTATTATTAATCTTGAGATTTCAGATATTTAACCAAGACTTGACTTTCAGTATTGTTTTTTAAGATTTTATTTATTTATTTGACAGAGAGAAACACAGCTAGAGAGGGAACACAAGCTGGGAGAGTGAGAGAGGGAGAAGCAGGCTCTCACCAAGTAGGGAGCCCAATGCTGGGTTCAGTCCCGGGACTCCTGGGTCATGACCTGTGCCAAAGGCAGATGCTTAACGCTGAGCTAAGGAGCCCCTTGACGTTCAGTCTTAACCATGTATAATTTTTATTAATTGATTCAGTAAATATTAATTGGTCATTTGAGTATACTAGAGATATGTCACAAAGCTTTTTCAACTAACAAAGTAACCAAAGAAAAGAGCCTTATGCATACTGTCATGCATATTGTCTTCACTGTATCAGTCAGATTATGGGAGAGCACAACTGTCCTGCTTAAATTGGGTAATTTATGATAACTTAATAAAGGGACTATGTACAAATATATGGGTAGGATTTAGGGAGATCACGATGTCAATTTAGGTTCTTAGACTGCTAATAGTAGAGAGCTATTAGCACTCATAGACCTAAATGGAAAAGGAGAGGAAGCAGTTATCAGGAGCCACTGACAAAGCTATATGCAGAGGGACTCCTGACAGGAGATAATGGTCCAACAAGTTGTAATTAAGTAGTGTGGGAGTCAAGGGAATAATCTAATTCACTGTTTCCCTGTCCTTCATCTTGGAATGGTGACTTTCATTAACTGACCTCAACTAGAGCTTATACTTGAGGCAGCATTCCATATAGATCAACCTCTGGAGCATAAACCATGGAGGAGAAGTTGGAGAGTGGTTCTGGATGAACAAATGGAAGATACTCAGCTCACTGACCTCATTCATTGATAAATCCCATTAATTCTTTCTACAAAAATGTCTATCATATGTATCCTTTCTTTTCATTCTCATTATCACTGTCTTAGGGTCTTTAAAATATCATGATTACATGATAGAAATAATCTCTTCCTTCATATGCTCACTGTTAGTTAAGCTAAAGTTTAGACTTAAGTCTTCTGATGTCAAATTCTTTTCCTCCTCCTCATTTCCAGACACGTTACATTTTTTAGAAGTAAAAGAATTGAAGATTCTTTTGTTACCCTGAATTTGGGGAAAATTTTTTTCTGATTAATAGCTCTTATAATTCATGTATAGGTCTTTATCCTCTCATGTGTTTTTTTTTTTTTAATTTGACTGCTGTCAAAATTTTTAGTGAAAATATTTTCAGTGAAAATATAAAATCCTGTTTCTTAATTATCTTGGATTTGAGGCCCAAATGGTAAAATAAATTTTCTAGGCCAAGGTGCTCTTTAGTCTTTTTTTTGTTTAAAAATTTTGTATAGATTAAAATGCATCTGTAAGTGTATTAGTGATTTTCTGTTGTTTACTTGTCAAGATTTTTGTTGTTTGGTTGGAAAATAGTATTTCAAAACCTGGCAGCATATTCACAAAACCAGAGGGGCACTTTGTGTACTTCTTTTTGAAAAACTACCTCTTTAAAATACAAAGATTGCTATTGCTACTTCTATTCACATGTATTTCCAAAAATAGATTTATTGACAGCTCTTACATAAGGTTTATTTCTTTACCTTCCTCCATTTATCATGGTGTATACTTTTCTATGTGAAGAGAGGCAGATTAGGCTCCAGTAGGTAAACACACTATATGGAAGTGTCCTAGTTGTATGGGGAAGTATTTGTTCTTTTGTTATTAATCTGCAACGGGTGCAGAGTTTTTCTGGCTATTTATTTTTTGTTTTTATTTTTAATGGGCTTAATTTGAGATTGTAAGCCTTTCTCTTGAAACTAGCATTTTATGGAGCTGTCTCAGGGTTAAGCCCATGACCTGGGAATGGATAGCTGAGCTGGATCATTACTGAATTTTCCAAACTGTGTTTATGACTCAGGCTTTATTAGGAGCATAACCGAAGACGGCTCTTTCATTGTTAGGCCTCCATTCCCCTCTTTACAGTTTTCCTCTTCCTTTGTGTCCCTCCTCCTGCTTCTTCCTCAGCAGAAGAAAAAGTACTCTGGTTTTTGAGCTGGGCGTGGCACACAGTCACAAATTTGTTTCTTGTATCATTTCTGGCAAGCTCATTACAAAGCAATAGTGGCCTACACTCAAGTGCACTTCCTTTGGGACCAATAGTTATAAATAAAGAGGTGCTGCAAGCTGGCTGATAAGTTGTTTTGAAGATAGTGTTGCTTTTTAGCAGAATGTTTGACCTTTTATAATGCTGCCTCAGGCCTGTCTAAGACCCTCAATGTCTATTTCTCGTCTTAAAAGTTGTCTGTAGGTAAACAGCGTGTGGCTTAAGAAGATCTTCAAATAGCTCAACAACTCTCTGTTCCTTTTTAAAAAATGATAAATATAGTTATGCTGGGTAGTCTCCCTATCATTTGCAAAATAGATTTTCCTTCCTCCAGTAATGGAATAATTTCTTATCGACTTTGGATGCAACGTGTTAAATATTTTATGCAGACTAAATGTATAGGGCAGCAGAGTTAGAAGTACTTTAATACATATGGAGAGAAGGAACAGCTTATGCAACTTGAAAATTACTTTGGGACCAATAAAACTCTCAAGGTTTATTATTTATTCTTGCATCAAGGTAATGGTCAGTATTGGTTATGCAAAACTCCTACAATACATTTTTTTTCCTTCCCTGTTGCTATAAATATCTTGAACTACAAATGGAATTTCAGGAATCTTCATTTCACCTTTGGAAATGTGGTTATAGACATTACAGACAGTAAGAAGCCAAAATGTTTAAGTCCACTCAGTGGAAATTCTGTAGTGTCAGATACTTGTGAGTTTTTATAACAAACCTCCCAATTGTTTCAGAAGATTTGGACTGTTCTTTTCTAATATGGGTTCAACCAAATTTTCTGTTAGTGAGCAGTGCTTCTGATACTTACTCTGAGAAAGTAGAAAGCTTCATGAGTTTATAAATCTTGGGACAGGGGCATCTGGGTGGCTCAACTGGTTAAGCATCTGATTCTTGATTTCTGATCAGGTCATGATCTCAGAGTTGTGAGGTTGAACCTCGTGTCAGGCTCCATGCTCAGTGGGGAGTTAACTTGAAATTTCCTCTCCCTCTGCTCCTCCCAACTGTGCATGTGCACTCTTTATCAAAATAAAGAAGTAAACAAATCTTATACATCCCAGGACAGAATTGCAGTCAGGACAGCTATTTTTGTGTTTAGTGGTTACGTGGTGTTTTGTATCCAATGAAGATGCAGCCTTTCCCCCCTCTTTCATAAAAATAATATGAACCATATGCATTTTAAGAGATATTTTTGAAGTATCTATTAGGTCAAATTTCTACCAGAATACTTTTAGAGACTCCTAGGACATTATTTTCAACTAGTCTTTACTATATCATAAGGGATATTCCCTGGACTTAATGTTTTTATCTCAGAAGTGAAATTGCAATTTTATTCTTTTTTTTAAAGATTTTATTTATTTATTTGACAGAGAAACATAGCTAGAGAGGGAATACAAGCAGAGGGACTGAGAGAGGGAGAAGCAGGCTTTCCGCTGAGCAGGAAGCCTGATGTGGGGCTCGATTCCTGGTCTCCAGGATCGTGACCTGAGCCTAAAGCAGTCGCTTAACCAACTGAGCCACCCAGGCGCCCCATCAGTATTATTCTAAATCATGAACTGTGATTATTACTCACTTTATATATAGTAAGTGCGTGTGTGTGTGTATTATATATATATATATATATATATATATGTATGTATATATAAAATACATATCCCAATCTTGTGCAAAGAAAAATTTAATGATTATTGAGTATTATATTTTGAGGTAACTATGATACTTCAAACTTAATACTGCTAAAAAATTTCCTTTTATATCTTTTTATTTTCCTATGCCTATTTCAGTTAATGCATCATTGATTTTCTGAGTCCCCAAGCTGGAACTCTTAGTTTCCCTGAACTAGTTCCTTCCTCCCTTTGTGACTGACACAAGCTGGCTGGATGTATATGTTTATACCCTTCCTCTACTGATAACAGATTACATTCCTTTGACTCAGGGTTCAGCAGTTAACTAGGATGGGTTTTGGTATCTTGTCCAGTAGATTGGTTTCTGAGGTGAGCATATGGCCCACGTGTGGACCAATCAGAACCAGAAAGAGTTTAAAGAGTTTTTCATTTTATTTTTTTAAATATTGTAAATATAGCGAGAAGCCCTTTCTTGCCTTTAGAGTCATGTAGCTGGAAGAACATGATTTTGGCCTTTCTGTGGCCATGCTACTTGTTTGTATGGTATAAGCTTATATACAGTAGAAGAGAATTAAGTGAACAAATATTAATGAGGGTAGGAGAAAAAAGGTAAACAGCATTTAAATTGCCTGTACCAAACTTTATGCTTCTTAGAGTTGTCCTGGTTTCTTACATTTTTCTTTTTTTTCCTGAAAGCTTTTAGTTTTTCCTTAAGGTAACTGGAGTTGAGTTTCTGTTACTTTCACCTCAGAAAGACCTTTCTTTGTATTTATTCAATCAAAAATATAAATGAGTTTTACTTTAAAAATGTATTGACACCCTCTTCTTTTTAGTCACAGTACTTCTGCTTTTGTTTTGTTCTGTATCATCTCATTCTTGGAATCTGCTTGCCAACCTGTCTAGCCCCACCTTGTCATTTATCCTACTGTACTTAAACTGAGCTATAATTGGCATTTTACTGCATCACTTTCCTGTTTAATTTTTTAAATGTTACCTCTATCTAAATTTTTAGCCTGGCCTAAAAGTCCATTAAAATCTGACTACCTCATCTCTTATATTCTATTTTCTATATATTTTATATACTAGCCACACCAAAATATTTTTAATTATTCCAATCTATTTCACATATTTGTGATTTTGCACACATTGAATCTTTTTTTTTAACTTATAATGTATATTTGCCTCAGGGATACAGGTTTGTGAATCATTAGTCCTACAAACTTCACAGCACCCACCATAGCACATCCCCTCCCCAATGTCCATAAGCCAGCCCCCCAGCAACCCTCAGTTTATTTCCTGACATTAAGATTCTCATATGATTTGTCTGCCTCCCCGGTCCAATCTTGGTTCATTTTTTCTCTCCTTACCCCCCACGATCCCCTGCCCTGCCTCGCAAATTCCTCATATCAGAGAGATCATATGATAATTTTTTTCTCTGATTGACTTATTTTGCTTGTAATACTCTCCAGTTCCATCCATGTTGTTGCAAATGACAGGATTTCATTCTTTTGGATGCTTTGCCTAGAATCTTAGTCTTCCCCAAATTTTAACTATATCAATCTGATAAATTTCTGTTGGCCTTTAAATCTCAAATGTTCTACACACAGGATTAATTACTTTCCTAGTGATGTTATTTTACTTACTTCATTGCATTTATAAATTTCCTTATATGTGTCTCTCACAGTCCCTACCAACCTCTGGTTTATCAGCTATGAGTCTCTGCCTTAGTAATCATTATGTTCCCAGCATTTGGTAGGGTACTTAGTTTTATTTCTCACTTATAGATCACCTATCTGGAGTGCACATATTGTTCAGCACGTTATTCAGCAAATATTTATTTTACCTTCTTAGTGTAGGAGGGGTATCTGCTCTTTTGATTTGGGGCTTGGTCACTTTATATTCTTTGGCCCATGGAATTTCAATGGCTATGACTCTGACAGAGGATTTAAATGTGCTTTATGTAATTTGGCTTGACTTTAGTGTGTTGCTGATTTTCCATGAGAATAAATGGATGATAGACACATGAAACATACCTTGATTCAAACTCAGCCTAGATGTAAGCCCTGCTTCCTAGTACCCAAAGTAGAACTGCCCTAGCCCACTGAAGATCAGACAAATTCAGCCTGCAAATCTGTGAGCTTAAGAACAAATGCTTATAGGGGGAGAGGAAAGATGGTGGAAAAGTAAGTGAACCTCATTTCATCTGGTCCTTTGAATTCAGCTAAATAGCTATTAAATCATTCTGAACACCTGTGAACTCAACCTGAGATATAAGAAAAGAATTGCTGTAATTCTTAAAAAAAAAAAAAAGATTTTGTTTAGTTGTTAGTGTGAGCATAAGCGGGGGGGGGGGCAGCAGGCAGAGGCAGAGGGAGAGGGAGAAGCAGGCTCCCCACTGAGGAAGGAGCCAATGCCGCACTTGTTCCCAGGACCCTGGGATCATGACCTGAGCCAAAGGCAGCTGCTTAACTGAATAAGCCACCCAGGCATCCCAGAATTGCTGCAATTGTACAATATAAAAGCAATCACTTTTTGTAAGGCAGGAGGTACAGAGCATGAATCTGAGGGGATATATTGGAAGATAAACCATGGTGAATGGGAGCCTCCTGAAACTGGCTACTGGAAAGTGATTTAGCAACATATTACAAAATCAAATGTTTCAGAAGTCTGCTCTGGTGAGGGACATCCCCTTCCTGAAATGTGCTCAGGTGGTGACGTGAGACAGAATCCTTTGTGGAACTCTGTGGTATCAGGACCCCAGAGTCCCAGAAAAAACAGGTGTGCCTGAATGTGGCAGGGTTCTTAGACATTGGAGCAGGGAAGCCACCTGCAAGCGGTGAGCCCAGGAGTGGGCTTTCAGCTCCGTGTTGCCATAAACCATTAACCACAGCACAATGTGGCAAATGATCTTGGAGCAGGGGTCCAGCAGGTTCGGGAGAACCAGGGGGAGACCCTCCTACTTCCCCCAGTTGGAGCAACACATGTGAATGTTGCAAGAGTTTATAAGGTTTGGAGACTCTATAGGGGGTTGCATACGTCAGATAACAATGCTTGATCACAGGCTGGGTGAATACAGGCAGTGAGAGACAAAAGTGATTGAATGCTTTTCCCTCAGTGTTCACTGAAGAGTGGGATCTGTTATCTTTTAGCTCCAGAACTGGAGGTTGGGGCACCACCGTCTTATTTTCATTCTTTAAAGTGGCACAAAAGCCTTCAGGGAACACAAGCCACACAGAGCAACCCGGAGCCACTTACACTGAGCCCAGCCTCTTGGCCAGAGTGGTGCAACTCTGCTCAGGCAAAGACACTTCAGAATCAGTGCAACAAGCCCCTCCCCGAGAAGACCAGTAGCAATATCTGGCTAATACCAAATTTACAGATTCCACAGAACTGAAAAACTCATTGGAAGGGGAAAATAGTGTATAGAATTTAAGTTTTTTCTCATGATTCTTCAGTCTTACAGTTTTAAATTTCCTTTTTCTTTCCCTTTTATTCCTTTTCAGCAAGTTTCTTATTTTTATGAACTCCTTTTTTAAAAGACTTTTTAAATTTTCATTTTAAATTTACATTTTATGTATATTTTCTTCATTTTTGGCTTCTTTTCATTGTATTCAATTTTATTTTTGTATGTGTTTGTTTCTTAACTATTTTGGGATCTCTTGTCTTCTGACAAACATACCAAGGTATACCCAGGACCTGGTGTATCATCCTGTTCTGTCCACCTGTCTGATTATATTCTTTCCTTTTTTTCCCCATTTTATTTCTTTTTTTTTTTGGTCTCTGATCCCTTCTGATTTATCTAATGTCTATTTTGTTGAGGTTGTGTTGGAGTCATTGAAATTTTTGTATTCCCTTGTTTGTCTATTCTTTGGACAAAATGACAAGATGGAAAAGTCCCCAGAAAAAAAGAACAATTGGCAGTACTAAGTGACAGAGACTTAATAAATATGGGTATTAGTAAAATATCAGAGCTAGAATTCAGAATAATTATTATAAAGATACTAGCTGGGCTTGAAAAAAAAGCATAGAAGAAAATAGAGAATCCCTTTCTGGAGAAATAAATCAACTAAAATCTAATCAGTCAAAATTAGGAGGGGTATTAAGGACCTGCAATAAAAAATGGAAGCTCTTACTGCTAGGATAAATGAGTCAGAAGAAAGATTCAGTGATGTGGAAAATAAAATTATGGAAAATAAAGAAAGTTAGAAAAAGAGAGATAAGCAACTCGTGGATCATGAGGGGAAGATTTGAGAGATCAGTGATACCATAGAGCAAAACAATATTAGAGTCATTGGGGTCCCAGAGCAAGAGGAAAGAGCATATTAGGCAGGGGCAATAGGTATATTTGAACAAATTATAACTGGGAACTTCCCTATTCTGGGTAAGGAGACAGGCATTCAAGACCTGGAGATACAAAGAACCCTTCTCAAATTT
The DNA here is from genome assembly GCA_004023965.1 of Spilogale gracilis. NCBI lineage: Eukaryota > Metazoa > Chordata > Mammalia > Carnivora > Mephitidae > Spilogale > Spilogale gracilis. The sequence goes on from PITA01009811.1 coordinate 34,137, forward strand.
AAGTAAAATAGATCAACTCCCTGACATATAATAGAAAAGCTTGCAAGTTTCAGTGACAAAGAGAAAATCCTAAAAGCAGCTTGGGACTAGAGGTCCTTAACCTACAAAGGTAGGAATATCAGGCTGGCAGCAGACCTATCCACAGAGACCTGGAACGCTAGCAAGGACTGGCATTATATATCCAGTGTTAAATGAGAAAAATATGCAGACCAGAATACTTTATCCAGCAAGGCTTCATTCAGAATTAGGAGATAAAGAGCTTTCAGGACAAACAGAAACTAAAAGAATTTGTGATCACTAAACCAACCCTGAAAGAAATACTAAATGGGATCCTTTAAGTGAGGAGAGAGCCCAAAAGTAACATAGACCAGAAAGGAACAGAGACAATATGCAGAAACAATACAGGTAATGTAATGACACTATATTCATATCTTTCAGTATTTACTCTGAATGTAAATGGGCCAGTTGCTCAAATCTAGAGACACAGGGTATCTGATTGGATAAAAAAGCAAGAACCATCAATATGCTATCTATAAGAGACTTACTTATGAAAGAAATTGAGGAAGACACAAGGAAATGGGAACACATTCCATACTAATGGATTAGAAGGACAAATATTGTTAAATATGTCTATGCTATCTAGAGCTATCTATATATTCAGTGCAATCCCTGTGAAAATACCATTGACATTTTTCATAGAACTGGAACAAATAATCTTAAAATCTGTATGGAATCAGAAAAGACCCCAAATAGCCAAAGGAATGTTGTAAAAGAAAACCTAAAGCATTTTTAATCTTTGAAGTAGAATGATGTTGAAAATTTCACCCAGGCTTCAAATCTCTATTTTTATTGTCATTATATGGTGAGATATAAATCATTAATTATTCATCATGTATTCAACGTTTAATTGCTGGTTAGTAGCTCCTAATATATTTCGATGAAATCATGTTCGGAGAATCAATTCCTATATATCAAGATGAAAATATACTGTCAACCTTAGGAGTCAGAATATAAATCTCTTCATTTCTTAAGTCACAGTAGCTTATGGTTGGAAGCAGGCACTGTTTTAAGTTTCATATGACCTTGTAGCTTATATAATTTCAGAGAATCTTCTTTAAGAAAAAAAAATTTTTTTAAGATTTTATTTATTTGACAGAGAGAGACACAGCCAGAGAGGGAACACAAGCAGGGAGAGTGGGAGAGGGAGAAGGAGGCTTTTCGCCGAGCAGGGAGCCTCATGCGGGGCTCGATCCTGGGTCTCCGGGACCATGACCTGAGCCGAAGGCAGTTGCTTAACCAACTGAGCCACCCAGGTGCCCCAAGAAAAATTTTGCAAAATTATGAATGTAAGGGGTGACTGTGTGGCTCAGTTGGTTGGATGCCTGACTCTTGATTTTTGGCTAGGGTCATGATCCGGTTTTTTTTTTTTTAATATTTTATTTATTTGACAGAGAGAAACATAGCCAGAGAGGGAACATAAGCAGGGGGAGTGAGAGAGGGAGAAGCAGGTTTCCTGCTGAGCAGGAAGCCCGATGTGGGACTCGATCCTGGTCTCCGGGATCATGACCTGGGCCGAAGGTAGTCACTTAACCAACTGAGCCACCCAGGTGCCCCTGATCAGGGTTTTGATATCAGGCCTGGGTTGGGCTCTGCCCTTAGTGTGGAGTCTCGCTTGGGATTCTCTCTCTCCCTCTGCCTCTGCCCTTCTCACTGCTTGCCCTCTCTCTCCCTATCTCTCTCTGAAAATAAATAAATCAGATTTTTGAAGAATATCTAAAAATTTATGATTATAAAATTATATCTCCATAGTAAAGATGGAGATAACAATAAACTTGGCATCTTGGAGATTCAGTTCACCTTATTCTGAAAGCTCTTTAGACTGTTTACAAGAAATGCTTCAAGGAAATGGAGCCTTGCTTTCTTTTCTTGTCACAAATGCCTGAAATTCCTGAACCTTGAAGCTTAAGCTTCCTTTGCTTCTCAATAAATTCATCTCTGGTTGGAAGGAAACTTTGGTTATGTAGTTAAACTTGCTGTCATCATTCAACCCTTACTTCAAGTTTTGTACTGATGATAAATTCACATTAAAGCTGGCTTCACTGTTCTTTAATGAAAAAAAATTCATTATTACTGTTTTTCATAAATGTTCCTGATTTGCCCATTCTTTCCCATGAAAGTTAATGAAATATTTTAAATAAAATTGTCAAGCGGGGAAGGATTTATCCCTTAACAAAACACCTGTGAATTCTACTGTGTAATATACTCTTTCATTGCTTCACGAGTCCTCATAAATTCTTGCTTTACATATTGCAGTGTATTTCAGTGCATTACCAGTGCTTCTGTTTCAGTCTATATCCAAGTCTCTCATTTTCTCTTTATACTACCCCAGATCTCACAAAATGACATTTTTTTTTTTTTTACTTCTTTTGCGTAAGATCCTCCAAGGGCCCCCGTTTCCTTACAATTCAGCCTTAATAACCTTACATTATTAGACCTTGGCCATATTGGCAAGTCCCTGGCCTAGCCTTCTTATCTCATTACTCTGTGCTCTTCCACATAATGTTTCTTCTGTATTCTCCCATTTGACATCTTGAAGGCTCCTATTCATCCTTTATTTATACCTCAGGTGTCACTTCTTTTGACCATTTACCAGCCTTGCAACCTTAAGTAGGCTTAGGCTATTCATATTTATACTATGATTCTTAATCTCTTTGTAATAACTACTTATTTGTTAGTTGCCTTCATTTTATTGATAACCTCTTTTATTCCAGCTCACTGCTTCTGTTCACCAGGAAATGTTTTACTCTTCTGCCTGTATCATCTCATTTAATTCTTACAGCATCTTTATGGGTTTACAGTTGGATTTACAGTTGGAACATTTGAAGTAGTCTTCAGTCTTAAGGACACACAGCTAGTAAGGAACAGAGCTGGGAATCCAGGCTATCTCATTGCAGAATCTGTGCTTCCAATCGCTACTCTATACCAACAAGTTGGAATCTCTAGTGACTAGCAGAACCCTTGCTACATAGTAAGTGCTTAATAAATGCTTGGTGATTGAACCAAAGGGACTCAAGATTTCTTTAGCTTCTTTTGGTAAGCAAAATGTATTACCACATTGCTGTGTTTGTATGTATTTATTGCTAGAGTCAGTATATCTTTTGGTTTTGTCCTTATAGTGGGTGTATGTTTGAGGATATTCATGAAATTACTATGAAATTTTCATTTTTCCAAGGTTTTTCTTATTTTCAACCTTTATTGGAAAAAGAGCTAATTATAGTTCTTCACTGTTGACTATTTAAACACTATAATATAACTGTAATATGACTACAGTGATTATTGTTCATTTGTTTTCCTAGTCTTTTGAAAGGTAGAAGTATTGCTTTAAAAGCTTTTTTTAAACTGGTGGGCCAAGCCACAGTAACTTCTTGCAAGACCTGTTTGTAAAGATAAGGGAAACCAAAGCAAAAAAGAAATATTGGGGGCTTTACCAAAATAAAAACCTTCTTCATGGCAAAGGAAACAGTCAGCAATACTAAAAGGCAGCCTATGGAATGGGTGTTAGATATTTGTAAATGACGTAACATATAAAGAGCTGCTATCCAAAATCTACCCAAAAAACAAATAATCTAGTCAAGAAATGGGCAGAAGACATGAACAGAAACTTTTCTAAAGAAGACATACAAATGGCCATCAGACACATGAAGAAATGCTCCACAGCACTTGGCATCAGTGAAATAAATTTTAAAACCACAATGATTTACACCTTACACCAGTTGGAATGGCCAAAATGAACAAAACAGGGAACAACAAATATTGGCAAGGATATGGAGAAAGGGGAACCCTCTTACTCTGTTGGTGGGAATGCAACCTGGTATAGCCACTCTGGAAAACAGTATGAAGATTCCTTTAAAAGTTGAAAATAGAACTACCGTATGACCCAGCAATTACACTACTGAGTATTTACCCTGTAGATACAGATTTAGTGATCTGAAGAGCCATCAGCATCCCAAAATTCATAGCAGCAATGTCCACAATAGCTAAACTGTGGAAGGAACCGAGATGTCCTTCAACAGATGAGTGGATTAATAAGATTTGGTTCATATATACAGTGGAATATTACCCAATCACCAGAAAGGATGAATACCTACCATTTACCTTCACCTGGATGGAACGTAAAGTGTATTATGCTAAGTGAGAAAAATCAGTCAGAGAAAGACATCTATCATATGGTTTCACTCATGTGTGGAATATAAGAATTAGCACAGAGGATAATAGTGGAAGGGAGGGAAAACTGAATGGGAAGAAATCAGAGAGGGGGACAAACCATGAGAGTTTACTTCAGGAGACAATCTGAGGGTTGCGGTAGGGGAGTTGGGTGGGGGATGGGGTAACTCTCTGATGTACATTAAGGAGGGCACATGATGTGATGAGCACTGGTGTTATACACAACTAATGGATACTGCATCAAAAACTAATGAAGTACTGTATGTTGGCTAATTGAATTTAAATGAAAGCAAAGAAAAAAAAGTAAAAAATATACTGGTGATTCAAGATCACAAACATGTTCCCAAGAAGAAGTGGACTTACCTAGAATAGGGAGATTAACTCCTTGAGGGAAGCAGGCATTATTTTGACAATTGCCCTATACAGATCTCTGAATGATATATAGAAAGACATTTCTATCACATGAATGAGCTCTTTGTTTTCTGAGAGGATCTTCAGCATCCTACTAGTTAAATTAGTGTGGTTACTTTTCTGTAGGAGGTGAAATTTTGGAAATTAATAGACTGGACAGGATGGGAAAGTGATAGGACCTTTGCAAATTTTCCAGTGTAATGAAGTTAATTTTAGCCCTCTATTTTCACGGGCTTCTCTTCTTTCTGTCTTCTTTCAGCGATACTAGTATGATTTGGGATTCCTTCTTTCAGAGAATCACATAACTGAAAGAGGCTGCAGAGAGTCAGTTGTAAGGATACTGAATCTCAAGTCACCAGTTCCAGTAGGTATTTTATTTTACTTTTTAATTAAGAAAATGTTAAGAGTGAGATTGCACATGAGTGGGAGGAGGGCAGAGGCAAAGATGAGAGAGAGAGAGAGAGAGAGAGAGAGAGAAAGAGAGAGAGAGAGAGACAGCGAGAGACAGAGAGAGACAGAGAGAGACAGAGAGAGAGAGAGAAAGAATTTCAAGCAGACATGAGTCTCAATCTCAGGAACCTGAGATCATGACCTGAGCCCGCATCAAGAGTCAGACACTTAACTGACTAATCTATTCAGGCATCCTCTAGTAGGCATTTTAATACAGAATATACTTATACCTTGATTCTCGTCTTCTTCCTTGATTATTTAAATAGTTTTTAGTTTAAAATGTCTTGTGTAAATGTAAAAGATCTGAAGAAAAAACCTGAGAAAGCAGTCTTTTAGAAAATGGAGAAATACATTTTTCCATATACTTTTTTCATTTTTGAAAACAGAAAGCTTACATGTTCCTCTGTAAGGAGAGTTTTTTGGGGGAGGGGATTGGAGAATTCCCTAGTAGTCTTGGGGAAAAAAAAATACAGCCAAAATAAAGAAGAAGAAAAAAAACTATCATCTATCATCTATCTATCTATCTATCTATCTATCTATCTATCTATCTATCTATCTATCATCTACCTATCATCTATCATCTATCTATCTATCTATCATCTATCTATCTATCATCTATCTATCATCTATCTTCTATCTATCTATTTATATATCTATCTATCTATCATCTATCTATTTATTATTCTGAAAATAAAGTAAAATGTGTATATCAAGGTTTTACATAAAGAAAATAAACCAACATCTTAAGGCCAAATGTAAACGTTATTTAAGTTGACTGATTTCTCAAGATAACTTTCAGTGGTTAAATACAGAAAAATAAAATAAATTTCATAATTTTAAATATCCATTATTGGAGATTTTTGTGACTTTTCCCCCCCACCAGTTTGTTTCTCTCTGGTAGATATAACAATAACTCACTTTTGTACAGCATCCTATGATTTCCTTTGAGAACTTCTCCATCATAACACTTGATGGTTGGATTGAAATGATCCACTTGTGTGATTATTGCTCCAGCTTGATTATAAGCTTCATGAAGACAAGTACTAACTTATTTATGTTCGTATTTCTAGTGCTCAGCATGAGTTATGCTTTGAAATAGACCTTCAAAATGTTGCCACAAAAACTGACATTTAGATTACTTAAAAACGTTGGGAATTTTTTCCACAGATATGTATTGAGTACCCAGGTTGGGCTAGATACTAGTACTGAGAGTATAATAGTAAGCAGAGATAAAAATATTCTTGAGTTTACATTTTTACCAGAAGGTCAAAAATAAACAATAATCATAAAAATAAGTAATATTTATGGTTCAATTGAATATGGTGACAGTGTAAGAAAATTTAGGTGAGATGAATCAGGAATGTGGTAAAAGAGTGTTCTTCAGTATTAAATATGGTGGTCAGGTTGGCCTCCTTGAAGAAGGGAGATTTGAACACTAACTTCAGTGATGTTAGAGAGTTATCCATGTGAAATGTGGGGAAAGATAAGATTAGGAAGAAGGAATAGCCATTAACAATCCCTTAAAACTAAATGTGCCTGAGAAATAGTAAGGAGGTCAAGTGGTATTAGAGGTCAAGTGGTATTAGAACAATCGAAGATAAGACCAGACAGTTGAAAGGAAGATAGATGACATAGAATCAATCTATCATCTATCTATCCATCTATCTATCTATATATCTATCTATCTACCATCTATCATCTATCTATCTATATTTATCATCTATCATCTGTCTATCATCTATCTATCATCTATCTAAGAGGAATAGTAAGGAGGTCAAGTGGTATTAGAACAATCGAAGATAAGACCAGACAGTTGAAAGGAAGATAGATGACATAGAATCAATCTATTATCTATCTATCTATCTATCTATCTATCTATCTATCTATCATCTATCTATCTATATCTATCATCTATCATCTATCTATCATCTATCTATCATCTATCGCCTATCTATCTATTTATTTATTTATTCATTATTTATTTATGAAATAGGGTGAGGATGTGAGCAAAAGGAGGGACAGAGGAACAGAATCCTCAAGGAGACTCCTAGCTGAGAGTGGAGCATGATGGGGGACAGTGGAATCTCCATTCCAGGCCTCTGAGATAATGACCTCAGCTGAAATCAAGAGTCAGATGCTTTATGGACGAGCCAGGCAGGCCCTCATCATGTAGAACCTTGTAGAAACTTCAAGTTTACTCTGAAATAAATGCTAAAACTATTAAGGGTTTTGTACAAGGTGTGAAATGATCTCTTTTATGTTTTGGGAAGATTACTTTGGTTATTGTGTTGAAAATAGATGATAGGGGAGCAGACATGGAGACCAGTTACAAGCAATCCAGGTAGGAGAATATAGTGGCTTGGATCAAAGTGATACATGTCTGAAATAACAGATGTTAGTGAGGATGCAGGGAATAGGGAACCCTCTTACACTGTTGGTTGGAATGCAAGCTGGTGTAGCTGCTCAAAAAGTTAAAAATAGGACCACCCTATGACCTAGTAATTGCACTACTGGGTATTTACCCTAAAGATATAAATGTTGTGATCCAAAGGGGCACGTGCACCCGAATATTTATAGCAGCAATATCCACAGTAGGCAAACTGTGGAAAGTACCTAGATGTCCATCAACAGATGAATGGATAAAGAAGATGTGATTAAACACACACACACACACACACACACACACACACACACACACAAATGGAATACTATGCAACCATCAAGAAGAACAAAATCCTGCCATTTGCAATGACATGGATGGAACTGGAAGGAATTATGCTGAGTGAAATGAGTCAATCAGAGAAAGACAGTTATCATGTGACCTCTCTGATATGAGGAATTTGAGAAGCAGGGTAGGGGGTCATGGTGGGTAAGGAGGGAAAAAATGAACCAAGATGGGACTGGGGAGGGAGACAACTATAAGAAACTCTGGGGTCTGGGGTGGGGGCATGGATGGGATGGCTGGGTTATAGAAAAAATTAAAATTAATAAAACAACTGATAACTGCATGAGCAATGCAGAGTGTTTGGATTATAGATATATTTGAAAGGATTCTTTGATGAATATACTTAGTTATTAAGTATGATATTAAGACTCAAAGGTGACTCCAGTACTTTTGGGTTTAAGCATTGACCATGTAATTTATGTACATAATCTCATTTGATAATAATACTACCAAGAAAATATTTTCTGTTTGACAGACAAGAAAACTGAGGTCAAGAGCAGTTAAATTTGCCCAAAGTTCAAAACTAGTAAGCAGTGGTGCTGAGATTCTAATCTATTTCTCTCTAAGCCTGAGGCGTTTGATCTTTTCGGTACATAAGAGCAGATAAGATGGTCTTCCTAAAATTTTTAACTGTCGTCTTATGCTGTGGTATTATGTTTTAAATTCCCACATATTTTAATCAATGACCTCTTCCCAAAATGAAACATTTCTATAAAAATAGTTTAATTCTGAGTGGTTTTTGTTTTATTTATTTTGGGACTTGTTTGTTGGGTGCATTTATACTTGTACTTGTTATGTCTTGTCAGATTGCTCTTTTATTATAAAATTTCCTCCTTTGTCTCTAACAACTTTTGTCTTAATATTTATTTTTTTGATATTAGTGTAAGTATTTCAGGTTTTTTTGTTGTCTTTGATATGTTTATTTTCCTTCTTTCTCTCTACCTAGTTGTGAGTTTGTATCTAAAGTGCATCTCTTGGGGTGTCCCAGTGGTTCAGTTATTAAGTGTCTGCCTTCAATAAGGTCTTGGTCTCTTGTTCCTAGGACCAGGCCTGCATAAAATTCTGGCTCAGCAGGGAGTCTGTTTCTCCTTCTCCCTTTGCCTTTCTCCCCTGCTCATGCTGTCTCTCTTTCTGTCTCTCTGCCTCAAATAAATAAAGAAAAAATTGTTAAAAGAAATAAAGTCCATCTGTTGCAGATAGCATGTGGTTGGTTCATGAAAAAAAATTATTCTGATATTTTCTACCTACTGTTTAAGCTTTTTACATTTATTGTAATTATTGAGAAGTTTAAGATTATTTTGCTACCACTCTCGTTATGTTTTATATCTTTCCCCATCTATTCCTCCATCACTGCCTTCTTTGTGTTAAGTAAATATTATCTAAGGTACCATTTTAATTCCTTTCTTACTGATTTTACTATATTTTAAAATTTCTTTCCTTAATTTCCCTGAGGATTAAAATGAACTTAATTGATAATAATGCAGTTCTAATTAATACCAAGTTAAATATTTATTAATTATTAACAGTTAAATGTTTATTGTTATACAGATTACATCTGGATAGATTATATATATGCCATACAGATTTATATAATTATGTAGTTGTTTTTTTGTATCAGTAGAAGAAAAACATCTACAATGATAACATGTTTATGCTGTCTTTTTTTATGTAGATGTTTTTACTGATGCTCTTTTCTTTCTTCAAGTGGATTTCAGTAATGCTGTAGTGTTCTTTCATATTTGCCATAAGGATATTCGGTAGTATTTCTTGTAGAACAGATTTTTAAATCTTATAATGTCTTTACTTTCTCATTTATGAATATTTTTTGCTTGCAGTCAGATTCTTATTTGACAACGTTTTCTTTTTGCACTTTGTGTTATTCCACGGCCTTCTGACCTCCATTATTCATGATGTTAAGTCAGCTGTTAATCTTATTGAGGATTCATTGTAAGTGATGAATTGCTTCTTTGTTGCAGAGTCAAAGATTCATTTATCTTTGGTTTTTGACAATTTTTGATATGTCTAAGTGTGGATCATTCTTTTTTCACAGGTTGAAAAAGGATGTGTTAAATCCGTTAAAAAATTATTGAAGATTTTTTTTGAATTTAAATTTATTTTATTTTTTCAGTGTTCCAAGATTCATTGCCCATGCCCCACACCCAGTGCTCCATGCAATAGGTGCCCCCAGTACCCACCACCAGGCTCACCCATCCCCCCCCAAGTCCCTCAGTTTGTTTCTGTGTCCAAAGTCTCTCATGTTTCGTTTCTCTCCCTGAATTACCCTATTTCCCATTTACTTTCCTTCTCCTACTATCTTCTATATTATGCTACTTGTATCTCATTGACTCTGGCTTTTTGTTCCCATCTAACAATGTCTGCTTTTTTGGGGATACTTACTCTTTCATATATTGGTTCTATTTAATGTAATTATTCTAGGTTGGGCTTAAATGGACTATCTTGTTATTAATTTTCTTATTCCCCTTCTGTTACTCTTACTTTGTTACTATTTTACTGACTTCATTATTTTATTTTATTTTATTTTTATTTTTATTTTTTTTTTAAGATTTTATTTTATTTGATAGAGAGAAACACAGCCAGAGAGGGAACACAAGCAGGGGGAGTGAGAGAGGGAGAAGCAGGCTTCCTGCCAAGGAGGGAGCCAGATGTGGGACTCCATCCCGGGTCTCCGGGATCATGACCTGAGCCGAAGGCAGTCGCTTAACCAACTGAGCCACCCAGGCATCCCTGACTTCATTATTTTAAAAAAAGTGTTTTTTTTTGATTCTTAGTAAAACTATTTTATCTTTATTTAAATGCTTGTTCTAAAACAATATTCATTTCATAATTTATCAAACTTTTAAAGTATTTTGTTTAAAAATTTATGCATTAGAGTTATTTTAAGTATTTGTTCCAACTGATGAACTTACATTGACACATCATAATCACCTAAAGTCCATAGTTGACATTAGGGTTCCCTCTTTGTATTGTATATTCGGATATATATATATATATATATAATTTGGATAAATATATAATTATACGTTTCCATCATTATAGGCATACAGAGTTTTTCACTGCCTTATATATTCTTTGTTCCCTGCTTCTTAAATTCTCTTTTTTCCAAACTCTGAATGTCAGAATTTTTTTCCAGAATGTCATATGGTTGGAATCATATCATATACAGCCTTTTCAGATGAGTAACTTTTGTTTTTTAGTATTTAATTTTTTTCAAGTCTTTTTCATGTCTTGATAACTTACCAAACTCTTTATGGTCCTTATTTTACCACTTCAAATTTAATACTTCACATTTGGAACCTTGAACTTGTAATTAATACTTCCTTTTTTCCCCTCAAAGTTTTTCCTCCTTTCTATTTTCATCTCACAAATTTGTAGTCACTTAATATCAATCTAATTCTATTTATCAATTCAATGCTTGTTGCCATTTTGCCATATATTTTGCTTTTTGTACTTTGTAAACTGACTTTAAAATACCATTTTAAAAGTTTGAACAATTACCTTGTTAGAAAATTATGAGACAGATAAAAACAGTCTTTTAAATTTATACACTTATTTGAAATTTTAAAAATATAGATTATTTAGTTGATAGAGAGATAGCAAGAGCAGTAACACAAATAGGGGGAGTGGTAGAGGAAGAATCAGGCTTTCTGCTGAGTGGGGAACCTAGCCAGTGGCAGACGCTTAAACACTGAGCCACCCAGGTACCTCCCTTATTTGTTTTTTTAAATGATGTTTTTTTATTCTTAGTGGTACTAGTTCTATCTAATATAATTTCTCCTCTTTTAGCTTTACATATAGTACAAGTCTGTTGGTCATGAATTCTCTCATTTTTTGTGAATCTGAGAATATTTTATTTTACTCTCATTTTTAGTGTGTTCCTTCATCATTTATTCTTTCTTAAAAGTTATATGATTATTCTTAGAAGCTAATGATTGCTCTTGGTGTTGTTCACATTTACATTTTATAGCTTTTATTCTGGTTGTTTTTAAGATTTTCTGTTTCTTTTTGGTTTTTATCAGTTTGACAATTATGTACTTCGATTGAGTTTTCTTTCTATTCATTCTGCATAAGGTTTCTTTCTTTCTTTCTTTCTTTCTTTCTTTCTTTCTTTCTTTCTTTCTTTCTTTCTTTCTTTCTTCTTTTTTCTTTTAAAGATTCTATTTGTTTGGCAGAGAGAGAGATCACAAGTAGTCAGAGAGGCAGGCCGAGAGAGAGAGGAGGAAGCAGGCTCCTCACTGAGCAGAGATCTCGCTGTGGGCCTCCATCCCAGGACCCTGAGATCATGACCTGAGCGGAAGTCAGAGGCTTTAACCCACTGAGCCACTCAGGAACCCTGCATAAGGTTTCTTGAGATTGTAAGATATCTAAGTTATTTTTAAATTTATGTTTGAGAAATTTTGGACATTATTTTTTTAAACGATTTTATTTATTCATTTAACAGAGAGAAACTCAGCTAGAGAGGGTACACAAGCAGGTGGAGTGAGAGAGGGAGAAACAAACTTCCCGCTGAGCAGAGAGTCCGAAGCAGGGCTCAATCCCGGGACTCCAGGATCATGACCTGAGCCAAAAGTAGATGCTTATCAACTGAGCCACCTATGTGCTTCAGTTTTTGGCGTTATTAAAAACAACTTTTTCAGGGCACCTGGGTGGCTCATTTGCTTAATCGACTGCCTTTGGCTCAGGTCATGATCCCAGAGTCCTGGGATCGAGCTCCGCATTGGGCTCCCTACTCTGCTGGAAGCCTGTTTCTCCCTCTCTCACTTCCCTTGCTTTAATTCCCTCTTAGCTGTGTTTCTCTCTGTCAAATAAATAAATAAAATCTTTAAAAAAACTTTTCTTTTATCTGCTCATTTTTCTCTCAGGCTCAGTTACATGTGTTGTAGACTACTTGTTATTACATAAGTTTCTAGGCCTCCATTAAATTTTCTTCAGTTTTCTTTCTCTCAGTTTTTAAGATGACATGATTTTTTTTTTAAGATTTTATTTATTTGACAGAGGGAAACACAGCCAGAGAGGGAACATAAGAGAGGGGATCAAGAGAGGGAGAAGCAGGCTTCCCACTGAGCAGGGAGCCTGATGTGGGACTCGATCCTGGGTCTCTGGGATCATGACCTGAGCCGAAGGTAGTTGCTTAACCAACTGAGCCACCCAGGTGTCCCAACATGACATGATTTTTTAATTGATTTATCTTTAAGTTCATTGACAGTTTAACATCTCTAATCTAATGTTAAGTCCATCCACTTAATATTTCATTTCAGATATTGTGCTTTTTACTTAAAGAATTTTTGTGTGGTTTTTATAGGCATTTCTATTTCCTAAGAAATTACATCTTTTTTAAATGTAAAAATTATATTTTTCTTTAATTCTATTAACATGTTTTTTTCTTTGACAATAGTTATAGTAATCGATTTAAAGGATTTTCTTCTGCTAAATAGTACACGTGATTTCAGTGTGGATTTATATTGTCTCCCTTCACCCTTTTAATTATGAGTGATATATATTGTTTAGTGTCTCATAACTTTTGCTTGTACAATGGACATAATGGAAGATACATTTTAGAAAGTCGATTCTGTTACCTTTTTGAGTGTGTTAGCATTTATTGTAGAAGGCAGTTCATTTGCTTATCAATTCAAGACTGATTTCCTTAAACTTCTATATGCAGTTTAAAATTTCATTGATGTAGAGCTGATGGAAAACCTAAGTATTTCAAAACTATTCTAACTTGGCTCCAAACTTTGTCCTCTACAGAGATTTCAGCAGGGTTTGGTTTTTAGTCCTATTTGGGAAAATACAGAATACTTCTTTCTCATGACATAGTTTTTATTGCTGTGGGATGTCTCTACTGGTATCTCAACTGGATCTTATGCCTGTGTTCCCCACACCCTACTACCCAGTATAGTTTCATTTCTAGTATATGTTTTATTTTCAACATTGTAGTTCAATTTGATAAAACTAGTGTTCCTGTGCTTACCTAGCTTGAGCCATAGACTTACAGGTAATGATCTGAGTTTTCTGGGTTACCCATTCACCACCACTACCACCACCATGTATAGTTTCCTCCTGTCTGATAACCTACTCCACAGATTTTACCTCCTTCAACATACTATTGTGGCAGTTCATCTTGTGAATGTCTCTTTTCTTAGGGATTGCTATATAATGTTTCTTATTTTCTAATGTCTGGAAAGAGTTGTTTCATATATTTTACCTGCTTTATAATTCTTTACAATGGGGCTAATCACTTAATGGTTTCTCCACCATGGCTGAGCCAAAAGTAGAGAGTAGAAGTTTTGTTTCTTTTTCTTTTTTGTCAAATACTTTTTCTGCTTTTATTGATACAGCATATTTGTTTCTCATTTTGTTAAATTGGGTATTTGGATTGCTAATTTTTTTAGTTGGTTGTGTTCTTACTTGAAATTGTATATTTTGAGATGTGTGGCAAGATTGTGGAGGAGTAGGGGACCCTGTTGCAACCGGTCCTCTGAATTGAGCTGGATATCTACCAGAGCACTCTGAACATCCAAGAAATCAGCCTGAGATGTAAGATTATACACTTCTGGATCTCTCCGGGGCCAGAGCATCATTAGTTGAGAGATACAAAAGACAGAAATGGCAATGTGTGGAAAGATACCAGAGGATAAACCAAAGTGGGAGGGAGCCAACCAGAAGCCAGCCATTGGAAATTAATATGCCAATGCCAAAGTGCCCTGCACTTGGGGTCCAGCGATAGCATTGAGACTGGTGGCTGTGAGAAGGGAAGGGACTGATACCAACACCCAAAGAGAAAAAAGGGACTTAAGGGACAATTGCTGTGACCCTGTGGGCAGAGGTGCAGACCTAACTCAATGCTTCTGGGACTGGCAAATGCGAAGGCTGGGTTCACCTGGTCTGGTATCACTCAAAATTTTCGTGCCATGGGGTTAAAGAGACAACCGGGATCCTTGGTGGACCACTGAGAGGGTCGTTGGGGATGCACACCACCCGTGGGAGACTGCAGTATTCAACAGGGCTTGCAGAGGGGGAGACTATGTGTTCTGAAGGATTCAGAGAAGAGAAGTCTGTGGCTTCTCTCTGAGGCAGAGGTCTGGGGATGCACAGCTTATTTTGCTCTGACGCTTTTAAAAGGTGGGAGAAGCTGCTGGAGAACAAAAGTCCCCAGAAAACAAAAGGCAAAAAACCAGGTTTCCACAGAGCCAGCACCTTGATAATGGGTAGGGCAACTCTGCCCAAGGAGGATAGACTGAAAAACAATGTGAAAAACAATCCCTTCCCTGAGAAGATAAGTTGAAAGAACAGGAGGTCAACAGCCACAAGGTCCCCATAAAGGTGTAAAACCCCAACATCAGGGGAAAACAGTATTAAGCTCCTGGTATTGCCTCACAGCCAGTGTATTTCTTAGACATCACTTTTCACTCTTTATTAAAAATTATTTTTCGGGGTGCCTCGGTGGCTCAGTTGGTTAAGTGACTGCCTTCGGCTCAGTTGATGGTCCCGGAAAGCCGGGATCGAGTCCCACATCGGGCTGCCTGCTCGGCGGGAAGCCTGCTTCTCCCTCTCTCTCTCCCCCTGCTTGTGTTCCCTCTCTGGCTGTGTTTCTCCTCTGTCTAATAAATAAAATCATTTAAATAAATTCTTTTTCATTATTCTTATTTTCTTTTACATACTTAACATTTTTTTAAAAGATTTTATTTATTTGACAGAGAGAAACACAGCCACAGAGGGAACACAAGCAGAGGGATTGAAAGAGGGAGAATCAGGCCTCCCGCTGAGCAGGGAGCCCAATGTGGGACTCGATCCCAGGTCTCCGGGATCATGACCTGAGCTGAAGGCAGTCGCTTAACCAACTGAGCCACCCAGGCGCCCCTACATACTTAACATTTTTACTAGATTTTTAATAAAACATTTTCCATAGTAACTTTTTGACTTGAACTTTTTCACACATAAACTTTTTTCTTTTTCTGTTGTATTTATATATCTGTATATCTATATATCTAACTATATGATATAAGATTCAATGTAGTCCTTTTTTCCCTATTCAATACTAGCCCTCTATATATACCAATTTTAATTTCCTTGCACTCTGGAAAATTGAGTTCTCTAACAAAGATAAAAAAGACACAGAGGAAGAACAGTAATATCCTTCTTCACCCACATCGAGGGATTCTTACCACCTCCCAAATTTTCTCCTCCCGCTTGTTTACTGATTTATTTATTTAATTTATTTTTCTTTCTTTTCTGGGTCTTTTGTTTTCTTGCTTTTGCTTTTGTACTTTATAAATGCTACTCTTGGGGCTCATTTTAGCTGTTTTTTTTTGTTTGTTTGTTTTGTTTTTAAATTTTTTTTCTTTTTGGCGGTGAATTCTGATTGCTCTAAAACTTCCCAGGATGTACCTTACCTGGATAGTAGTTAATATTTTCAGCTCTACATCTTCTGAATTACAACTGAACAGAATGACAAGGAAGAGTCCTCAACACAAAAAGACCCAGAGACAATGGCCTTTCCAGCAGATCTATTGGATATGGATCTAAACAAGTTGTCAGAAATAGACTTCAGAGTAGCAGTTATGAAGAGAGTAGTCAAGATTGAGAAAACTATTAATGGCAACATAAATTGATTAAGGGCAGAAGTAAGAGCAGATGTGGCAGAACGTAAAAATGCTGTCAATGAGATACAATCTAATCCAGATACTCTAACTGTTAGGGTAATTGAGGCAGAAGAATGAATTAGTGATCTTGAAGACAAACTGATAGAAAAGAAGGAGGAGGAGGAGGAGGTCATTAATGAACAGCTTAACATCCATGAAAACATAATTAGAGAAATAAATGACACCGTGAGACGTCATTCCAATCTAAGAATTCCTGGGGTCCCTGAGGAGGTGGAGAGAGGGAAAGGGCTAGAAGATATATTTGACCAAATCATAGCCCAGAATTTCCCTTATCCAGGGAATGAAACAAGTAATCGTGTCCTAGAGGTAGAGAGGACACCTCTCATGATCAGTGAGGGCAGGCATGTAATAGTAAAACTTACAGTCTTAGAACCAATAAAGGATTTTAAGGGAAGGTAAGGGGAAGAGATTTCTTCAGTACAGAGGGAGGAACACCCGAAAAACGTCAGACGCGTCCACAGAAATTGGCAAGCCAGAAAGGGCTGACAAGACATATTCAGAGTACTAAATGAGAAGAATATGCAGTCAAAAACTCTGCAAGGCTGTCATTCAGAATGGATGGAGAGATAAGGAGTCTGCAGGACCAGAAGAGACTGAAAGAATATGTGACCACTAAGCTGGCCTTGCAAAAAATATGAAGGGGGGTTCTATAAAAGGAGAAAGACCCCCAAGGGTGATACAGAACAGAGATATACAGAGACAATCTAGAAAAACAAACACTTCACAGGAAACATGATGACAATAAAATCTTATTTGTCAAGAATCACTGTCAATGTAAACGGTCTAAATGCTCGCATAACATGGAACAGAGCCGTAGACAGGACCCATCCACGTGCTGTCTGTGAGCATTTTGAGAGATTCATATTGAACGTAAGATACATCCAGACTGAACATGAAGGGATGGAGAACAATCTTTCATACCAATGGACCTTAAAAGAAAGCCAGGGTAGCAATTTTCATATCAAACAAAATAGATTCTAAGCTAAGGACTGTAATTATAGACACAAAAGGACACTATACCATTTTTGAAGTGTCTATCCAACAAGAGGATCTAACAGTTGTAAATATCGATGCCCCCATCATGGCAGCAGTTGACTATATAAGCCAAAGTTTAAGTAAAATAAGGAGACATATCGATGATAATATGCTAATAGTAGGAGACCTCAACACTCCCCTCTCAGCAGTAGCCAGAGTTTCGAAGCAGAAAATCAACAAAGAAACGAGCTTTGAATGACACACTGGGCTAGCAGGACCTCATACATACATACAGAACATTCCACCCTAAAACAACAGGATACACACTCTTCTTGAACATGCATGGTACTTTCTCCAAAATAGACCACCTACTGGGTCACAAATCAGGTCTAAACCCATACCAAAAGATTGAGATTATTCCCTGCATATTCATAGACCACAATATTTTGCAACTGAAACTCAATCACAAGAAAGTTTAGAGGAAACTCAAACACTTCGAAGCTAAAGGCCATCCTGCTCTAGAATGCTTGGGTCACTCAGGAAATCAAAGAAGTACTTTAAAAATTCATGGAAACCAAGGAGAATGAAGACACATCAATCCAAAACCTGTGGGATATGGCAAAGGCTGTCCTAAAGGGGAAATACATGGTCTTCCAAACCTCTCTTAAAACAAAACAACAACAACAAAAAACAACAACAAAAAGAAACAGAAAAAGAACTGGAGAAAGAACAAAAATAAATCCTAACCATGCATGAAAAGGGAAATAATTAATATTAGAGCAGAGAAAAATGAATAGGAAACCAAAAATACAGTAGAACACATTGACAAAAGTAGAAGCTGGTTCTTTGAAAGAATTAATAAGATTGATAAAGCACTGGCCAGATCTATCCAAAAGAGAAGAGAAAGGACCCAAATTAATAAAATTATTAGCAAAAAGGGAAACATCATGACTAACACCAAGGAAATAAAAAAATAAGAAATTATTATCAACAGCTATATGACAATAAATTAAGCAACCTGGAAGAAATTGATGGATTCCTGGAAACCTATAAACTACCAAGACTGAAGCAGGAAGAAATTGACAGACCTGAATTTACCAGTAACCAGTAATGAGTTTGAAGCCGTGATCAAAAACCTCTCAAGAAACAAGAGACCAGGGCCTGGTGGATTCTCTGGGGAATTTTACCAAACATTTAAAGAACAAATAATACCTATGGAACACTGAAAAAAAATAAAATATGTTATTAAATGTTAAAAAAAATGGAAACTCAGGAAAAGTTCCCAAGTCTTCATATGAGGCTAGCATTACCTTGATCCTAAATCCAGGGAAATACCCCATGAAAAAGGACAATTTCAGGGCCATATCTCTGATGAATATGGATGCCAAAATTCTCAAGACCCTAGCTAATAAAATCCAACAATAATTTAAAAGGATTATCCACTAGGACTAGGTGAGATTTATCCCTGCAATGCCACGGTGTTTGAGCATTCAGAAATCATCAATGTGATAGAACACATAAATAAGAGAAGAGACAAGAATCATATGGTCCTCTCAATTCATGCAGAAAAATGATTTGACAAAATACAGCATCTTTTGCTGTTTAACACTCTTCAGACTATAGGGATAGAGGAACATTCCTCAATTTCATTAAGAAAAAAAATCTATGTGAAGCCCACAGTGAATATCATTCTCAATGGGAAAAGCTGAGTCTTCCCCTTAAGAACAGAAACACGACAAGGATTCCTACTCTAATTCATTATTGTTCAACATAGTATTATACATTCTAGGAGCTGCAATTTGACAACAAAAAAGAAATAAGTAGTATTGAAGTTGGCAAAGAAGTCAAACTCTCTGTCTTTATAGATCACGTGATACTCTATGTGGAAATCCCGAGTCTCCACCCCAAATCAGTGGAATTCATACAGCAGTTCAGTTCAGTGTGGTGGGGTACAAATTAATATACGGAATTCAGTTGCTTTCTTATACATTAACAATGAAACTGTAGAAAGAGAAGTTAGAGAATTGATCTCATTTATAATAGCTCCAAAACCGATAGGATACCTTGGAGTAAACCTAACCAAAGAGTTAAGAGATCTGTGCTCTAGAAACTACAAAACACTCACAAAGGAAATTGAAGAAGATGCAAAAAGTTGGACAACTACTCCAAGCTCATGGATCAGAAGTATGAACATTGTTAAAACACCTTTGCTGCCCAGAGCAATGTATACTTTCATCCCCATCCCAATTAAAATACCAATGTCCTTTTTCAATGTCTTGGAACAAACAATCCTAAAGTTTGTATGGAATCAGAAAAGACCCCAAATCTCAAGGAAATGTTGAAAAAGAAAAACAAGGCTAGGGCATCACGTTGCATAATTTCAAACTATATTACAGATCTATAATGACCAAAACAGCATGGAGCTGGCACAAATAGAGATACATAAACCAGTGGGATAGACTAGAGAGCCCAGATATCGACTTCCAATTCTATAGTCATGTAATCTTTGACCAAGTAGGAAAAAATATCCGATGGAAGAAAGACAGTCTCTTCAGTGATTTGTGCTTTGAAAATTCGGCAGGTACTTAACAGAAGAATGAAACCTGACCATTCTCTTATACCATATATATCTCAAAATGGATGAAAGACCTACATGTGAGCCTGGGATCCCCGAAAATTCTAGAGGGGAACATAGGCAGTATCCTCTTCGTCATTGGCTGCAGCAACTTCTTTAAGACCCGTCTCCAATGGCGAGGGAAATAACAGTGAAAACAAAGTTCTGGGACTTCATCAAGATAAAAAGCTTCTTCACAGTCAAGGAAACAGCAGACAAAGAGGCAATCCATAGAATAGGAGAAGATATTTGCAAATGATACTACAGGTAAAAAACCTGGTATCCAAGATCTATAAGAACTTCTGAAAGTCAACATCCAAAAAACAGATAATCAAGTCAATAAATGGGCAGACGACATCAGCAGTCACTTCTCCAAAGACATACAAATGGCTAAGAGACATGTAAAAAAGTGTTTAATATCATTAGCCGTCTGGGAAATTCAATCAAAACCACATTTAATACCACCTTATCACCAGTTGGAATGCAAAAATCAACAAAGCTAGAAACAACAAATGTTGGAGTAGTTGTGGCAAAAGGTAACCATCTTACACTGTTGGTGCGAATGCAAGTTTGTGCAGCCACTTTGGAAAATGTTTTTGTTTTTTTTTAAGATTTTATTTATTTGATAGAGAGAAACACAGCAAGAGAGGGAACACAAGCAGAGGGACTGAGAGAGGGAGAAGCAGGCTTCCGGCGAGCAGGGAGCCTGATGTGGGACTAGATCCCGGGTCTCCAGGATCATGACCTGAGCCGAAAGCAGTCGCTTAACCAACTGAGCCACCCACGCGCCCCTGGAAAACGGTTTTTGATGTTCCTCAAAAAATTAAAAATGGTGTTACCCTATGATCCAGAAATTGCAGTACTGGGTATTTACTCCAAAGATGCAAATGTAGTGAACAGAAGGGCCATTTGCATTCCAATATTCATTGCAGCCTTGTCAGCAATAGCCAAAATTTGGAAAAAGCCAAGATGCTCTTCAGCAGAAGAATGGGTAAAGAATCTGTGGCCCATATACACAATTTCATATTATTCAACCTTTAGAAAGGATGAATACCCAACTTTTGCATCAACATGAATGGGACTGGAGGAGATTATGCTAAGTGAAGTATGTCAAACAAAGTTATTTAGCATATGATTTCACTTATTTGTGGAATAGCATGGAGAAGGAAGGAAAAACTGAAGTGGGGGGTAATTGGAGTTGGCGAGGAAGCACGAATGACTATGGACTCTATAAATCAAGTTGAGGGTTTTAGAGGGGCAGTGGGTCTGATGGTTGGTGAGCCTGGTGATGGGTACTAAGAAGGGCACAGTTTTCATGGAGCATTGGGTGTTATATGCAAACAATGAATCATGGAACACTACATGAAAAACTAATGATGTGCTGTATGGTGACTAACATAACTAAATGAAAAAAAGACAAAAAAACCCCAGGAAACCTTAAAAATTTTAATTTCATGTATTTTTCTTAAGTATTGCCATATATTGTTCATTATATGTTTGTTGCTATTTTCTTTTGCTTGTTTGAAGTATACCTGTTATGTGGTAGTATTCTCTTTTATTATTACTGTTGACACTCAGAAATGTTTAGTGCTTCATTAATTTCATACTTTAAAGCACCAGGGTGAGACCTCACGATAATATATATCATAACCACAGTCAGTATTCAATATTCATTCATCTATTCAATTTTTCATTCAAGAAGTACTATGTTATATGTTATAAAATTGAAAATATATTACTATTTACTGTATTTCATTCTCTATTCTATTTTAATTATATTAATATTAATTTTTAAATTTTCTTATGGATCCTTAGCTAATTGACTTTCAGACATATATATAAATGAAAATCAGTCATCTATATTTATGTGTGTGTATATATTTCTATTTTTATAGATTTAGCTACATCTCATAGTGTCATATATTTATTATGTATAATTTAGTTTAAAATTTCTTATATACATATGTAATATAATGTAAATATGTACATACAGTACATATGTAATATAATATAAATACTTTTGAAATTATTTTTCTTCTTTTTCTTTTGTCATTTGTTGAGACTTGCTTTATGGATCAGCTTATGATCAATTCTGGCAAATATGTCATGTGGATTTGAAAAAATATGCATACACACTCGTTCTATAGATATCACATGTTTCATAATTAGAAAAAGGTAGCCTTTTAATCACATTTTCAAATTGTTTCAATTCTTTCTATTTTCTTAATTTTACTCTGTTGTGGTTTTGGTGTGTGGAAGTTTCTCAGTGTAATTCTGAGTTTGTGCCTATCTTCTCTTTTGTTATATTTTACCCACATATCCATTAATAGATGTACATACCTTTAAGATTGTAATATCTTCTTGATGTAATTATTCTTTTTTTAATTATGAAATATTCCTGTTCATTTCTAGTAATGCTTCTTGATTTATAGTCTACCATGTCTGATACAAATATAGCTACATAAACTTTTTTTCCTGAGTGCTTTCCTGATATAAATTTTTAATTCCTTTATTATTCAGTGTTTCCCTTGTCTTAAATGTGAAGTTGTATTTATAAACATTATATATTTAATATTTTCATCCAGAATAAAAATTTTGGTTTTATTTGTGATATTTAATCAATTTATATTTGACACACTGATATTTACTGACATATTTATATTTACAATCTACATTTTTTTGTTTTTATTTTTCCTGTATTTTGAATTTCATTTTTTTCTTGCTTTTCATAGGAAGGGTACCAAATGATATAGATGCATTGTTAGTTTATTTACAAATAACCATTTTCAAAAGGTCAAAAATTGACACTTCGTTGAAATAGTAGAGGTAACATGAAGGAAGAATTGTTTTTATATATAGACACAGACAAGATATTCCTCATAGTATTGGTGAAGATGGTAAACAGGATGGTTATAGAAGATCAAAGACCATATGCTTATTTTTATTTAAGTCTATAACCTTAGTGAAAACAAAGACTCTATCTGTTTGCTTTATTATCTGTTCTATTTTACAACACACAACATGGTACTTGTTAGATGAATAAGTATTGAATAGATGAATGAATGTGTTGGCTATGGCTTTGGTATGTTTCCAAAGATAGCACAATGGAGTCAGAAATATTTATTTCAAGGCCTTGCCCTGGTGCTTTAAAGTATGAATTCCACAAAGCAGTAAACATTTCTGAGTTTCAATTACTCATTGTGAGGTCATGGTCAGGCTTTAATAAAGCATGTCAACTAATTTTGAAACTGTAAATTCTTAGACACAAATGGTGCATTATTATTGGATAGCATCTATGCCAGCAATTTAAGACATGCTATTATTTATCAAAACCAATTTATAGTGCTCTAGAATTAAAAACAAAATAAAAATTTTCTTTGAATGTTGACCTGCACATTAGTGAAACATTTTGATGACAAAAAATAGTGAATTTTTAATCTTTTGTTTCTTTTAAAGGTAGTAATTTTATTAAGCAGTATAACTGATGATATACTTTCAATTTATATTATCTCTGTATTTTTCCAAGCATCTATTTTATGTAGAAAAGTTGTCTGTCTCTTCATATTGCTGGAATTCAAATCCCAACTCTATTTACTTACATGCTATATAACTTTAGATAAGTTATATCTTATGTAAAACAATGTGAAATGGGGATATTAATGGTTTCTACATCACAGAGATTGTTGTGAGAATTGAATAGGTTAGTACACTTATCATTTTGGACAGTATGTGGAGTGTAGAAATGCTCTGTAAATGTTTTCAATTGAAAATTAATATTTGTAGTAATTACCAAGAGATAAATATTCATATTTCTATTAATATAATCCTCACTTATAGTTGAAAAAACAGAGGCTGGATGAATTTAACTGAATTTTACAATGTTATTCAGTAAGTGGGTAGAGGTAAAACTTGAGCGTAGATCTCTGTTTTCAAGTTCTATGTCACTGTGCAATAAGTATTTTGCCCTCTATGACACAGGGCTTTGTAAATATTTTTGTGTGATAATAATTGAAAGAACTAAATTATGAGGATTCTCCATGGGAATTCCGAGGAGAATTGAAACTGGAAAAATTAAAATAAATGTTTTTGGTTTTAATTAGTTCATGTTTGTACTTTCCTATCAATGCATTTTTTTCAATATCTGTATTATTTATTGGAGGTAATTGATTATTTTGGTTCTGGAAGGAGGAGGAATAAGTCGGGCTTCTCAGGCCAAATTTTGAAAGCAGACAAAATCACCCTAAGGTTAATTGATAAGGTTTTGGGGAAGGATTATCTCAGTATCTTGGATCATTGCCTGATTAATCCTAGATTGCGGCAGCCAAGGAATGGTACAGGTGAAAGGAACTTTCAAGGTTAGGTAATTGAATATTCTCTTCTAGTAGATGAAGCCCTTAGAGGGTGAGTAATGTTACCCTTACGTATTGTTGCATAGTGAGTCAGTTGAGCTAGAATTCAGATCTGCTGATTTCGAGGCTTGTATTCCATCTTTGACAATACAGCTGGTGCTCAGTAAAATAAGTAACATGCCAGTAGAACCAGTAAAAATTTAATTGAAAGCTTTGGTTTATTTAAGGTTAAAGTTTCATTCTGAGTATTTTTTTTGGAGAAAGACACGCTAGAGCTTATTTTAAAGCAGGATATTGCTATGTTCTTCAGCTGCAATAGAAAACTGTTTTCTCAGTCAATTTCTTTGTTGCTGTCTATAGTCATCTTAACTGTTCTTCAGATATTGTTTATCTACCTTGAGAACTCACCAGAGTCTTTGCTTTTATTTTTTATCCAACCCCATTGTGACAATTATGGGCAATTCACTGCTCATTAGACTAGAAGTCAAAGAGAGGAGATTCAAGGAATGTAAGTCAAAGATACCTACATTTATACGTATTTTTAATTTTTTAATTGAATTATAATTAACATGCAGTGTTCTATTAGTTTCAGGTGTACAGTGTAATAATTCAGCAATTCTGTATATTGCTTAGTGCTCATCAAGATGAATGTACTCTTGATCACCTTTACTTATTTCACCTCTCCCTCACCAACCTCCTCTCTGGCAACCTGCATTTTTGACATTAGTGATATGTTGCTGCAGAAAATGGAAATTAATTTCATGGTCGTTTGTGAATTTGTCAGTATTCTTATAGAGCAACTACTTCTAATTTTTGTTTAAAACCTTATTCTACATATTGTTTAACATGTTCTGATAAGAGTTGGGAAATTACCAAAAATAGTACGAACTGCATAACATTGTTGTGAGAGTTAAATTAAATTGGGGATAGAGGTAGTTTGTGTATAGCTTAATACACAATACATATTATTGTCCTTTATTCTAAGTAGGAAACTGAAGTTTGGTTGTGATTTTTCCTTGGTTTATTGGGGCTATATGGACATCTCAGTGTCATACTCTGTCACTTGTAGCACAAGCAGATCTGAGTGATAAGTACTTGCAGAGGTGTTTGTACCACAGCATGGACTAGCTGGAAGACTCCTCTTATTCTGGGCTGCGTTCAGAGTTGGCAGCCTTATAGACTGTGAATGCTGAACCTGCAAGTACTGATAATGACAAATGTTGCTGTCAGAGCTCATAATATTAAATGTATGTGCTACTGAGCTGCCTGACTTCCGTTAAAACACAATTCTTTTAATTTTTATCACCAGGTAACCTCGGACGGGTAGACCAGGTCTCTGAATTTGAGTATGATTTATTCATTAGGCCGGATACCTGTAATCCACGCTTCCGAGTCTGGTTCAACTTTACTGTTGAAAATGTGAAAGAATCACAGGTAAGGGAAATACTCTATATCATCAGTGTGGTTTTGGTAAGAATATTAAGCTTTTGTTTTACTTTAAAAATGTCAATATAATGACCAGATTAGGAATATATTCTTGCATATCTCTAGCAATGATGTAGTTTTAAGAGATATACAGAAATATGTATAATATGCTATCTTTTGTTATCTGGTTTTTATTAAATAATACAAATAGATTATCTGAGAACCAAAAGTGTTCTTTACTGATTAAATAATTAGTTTAATGTGCTGAGTTTCCTCGAGGAACCATTGGAAGTGACTTGCTATTATGTTTATTATAGAGTGTGTTCTCTATTATTTTTCATTATAAAGATCTGTGAGGGACATTTCTCACAGACCTCAGTTTCAGAAAATCTTTTCTTCTTTTGTACAAGAAAGTTTTTATATCTTAAAAATAATATGATTCTTGTAACTCATCTTATTTTCCTTTTTTTTTTTAATCTGTTGGAAAACTCAGATCCAGTTTTATAGCACTTGCTAATGACTCTTGAAAACTTTTTGGCTTATATTTCTGTGTACTAATTTTTCTTTCATTCTGATCATATTTATCTGTCTTTAACCACAATTTCTTCACCTATATTTTCTAACAGTTTATTTTTTTAATCCTGTTCAAATATTTTGAGTGAGAGAGTATTGATGAAAATAGAACTAAATGCATATGCCTTCAACATCTAATCCTAAGAAATCATTTATCATTCTATTATATTATCTGTTCATGGAAGATCACACAAACTTTGTACATATATGATTTTTTTAAGTAAATGAAATCATAGCTCTATAACTGAATATCTATCTGCCTTATTCCTTCAGGGTCATCTTTTTCTAGTATACTTGGGAGAGAGGGAGAGTTGGTTTATTTTCCCTCGCAAGTCAACCCATCCTGTTTGCTCTTTCAGTTGGTTGCTTGCTTCTCTCCACATTATTGTCAATTGCAGTTAGATTCATGTGTCTGGCAGTGGTCATCGTCTGGAATTTAGAGACTATTATGGGTATGCTGCCTTCAGCAGGAGAGGGCTGCAAGTAACAGTTACTCCAATTTACTATTGATTTTCTTAATTCTCTACAACACCACTGGCACATGATTGTTTGTAATGACACAGGTGTATGTAATGTTTAATGAAGTTTAAGGGTTAAGTGGAAGGAATTAAATAGTTGGGAGAACTCCATATTGTTGGCTCAACATGATTTAAGGATAAGTGGGACAAAATGTTAATTCTGTCACAGGTAGCTGCTCAAGGACATACTTTAGTTCCTACCTTTGCTTCTTAGTTTTGTTTACTCTCCCATGAGAGAATTCCTTTTTCAGCTTTTCATAGTAAGAACGACAATATTCTCCCCTTCCCCCACCTTTTGAAAACCTACACTTTACCTGACCAGAGGTTCACCTGACAGTAGCATTACCCTCTTGTTCCAGCAAGACAATGAGTAATTATCAAAATGCATTTTCCATGTTTTCCATGTCTATGTTACTATCTTAAGAGTATAACTCACAGCAGGAGACTTTAGCCACATCTACAAGACTGAGTCTTGACATTCCAACTTTGGGTCCCCTATCAGGACTTTCTCTGCTACCATAGATAGACATATAACCTCTCATTCTTCTGTTGGTGCCTCATGTCAACATGCCACAACTTATGGTTGTAACATACACCTCAGAAAAAGAAACAATAATTCTGAAGCAATATAGTCAATTCATATGAAGGAAGGGAAACATTTTCTTAAAAGCAGTATAATCTGCCAGGATTTCTAATTTCCCAAAGGGGTTTACTGTTTTCCTCTTTATGCACAACATATGCGCATCTTTCAGCTTGCATACTGCATCCAGGAATTGCATGAATCCCAAGAAATTACTTTTCAAACAATAGAACCCTCTATTCTAATTATATCTTTGCTAAATAGAGACTTTGTTAAAGCTCTAAAAGTATTAACAGTTCTTTAACTTTGGGCCACATTAAATTCTTAGCCCAGTTTTTCTTGCACTTTAGTCTCTGTACAAATAATATTCTTATTTAGCTACTCTGATCAGGAGGAAGGGTGGGGGCTGGTTTGACTGGAGAGGGAAAATGTGTTTCTTTCTTTTGTTTTTTTAGGGGAGTGGCAGGGACAGAGCTAGAGGGAGAGAAGGAATCTTAAGCCTGGGTTCCATTTCACAACCCTGAGATCATGACCTGAGCTGAAATCAAGAGTCCACCACTGAGCCACCCAGGCGCCCAGGAAAATGTATTTCTTAAGTTATACTATCTGAGATAGTTTTTTGGATAGGTTGCTCATAAATTTGTTTCTTGGTTCTTTGCTCTTCTAGTTGCTTATAGGTATGTTCTTTTTTTTGTTTAAAATATATCTTCTAGAGTGTTATAATTTTTATACTATATGCTAAAGTCATACAGCCTCTTTTGCAGTCTTGCCTGTCAGTTAAGCGAGTAACATTGAATGGGTTCCAGGGGATTATTCTAATAAGAGAGTTGGTGTTGTGTTTATGAATGCTTATTTTTAGTGTTAGGGGAGGCAATATTTACTCTGACTCTCTGGGTTTCTATCTTCATATCCAGTGCTATTCTACTCTTGTTTCAATTAGAAATCATGAACATGTTTAAATCTGGTTTCCTGGAGTGTGATGCTTTATCAACCTCTTTCTTTGGGCCATTGCTTTATCAACTGTAATCACATAATATCGTATGGAAATCTGTCTTAAGATGGCATAAAGATATGCTTGAAAGATACAAAATATATCTTTTGCTCACAGGATATTTGTTTTCATGGCTGTCTACATGAAAGAGAATGGTTTTACTATTAAGTTTGACTTGTGAGGTCTGTTTTTATATGTTTCTCCCTTTTCTCTTTTTCTCTATCTTCTTTTCTCTCTCTCTAATTTCCATTAAAATGAGACCTTCATGAATGTAATCTGGTCAGTAGCCTTATTTAGTGTTTAGTCCTAGCAAGCAAAAGAAATATTAGTCATCAATGTCTGAGTTCATTAAATGAATGTTAAAAATTAGAACTTCAAATATACCATACAAACAAGTCTAGCTTTTTGGTTATTTCCCTCGGCATTTGTAAGAAGTGATAAAAACTTGGACTATATGATTCTGTAACCTACGACTGATATATAAACCCCCCAAAGTGATGCTAAATAGTACGTTTGCAACAGTGTACATAAACTAACGTCAAGATATTTTTATTAAAAATTAATTTTGTCTCTGAAAACCTTGTATTAAATATTCTTATGTGGAAATTTATTATTGATGCAGTAAAATACTTGTGTGATATGAAAACAAATTCTATTTAAATACTCATGATAAAATTGGAAAATGGTATGTCCTGACTTTTAAATTTTATTTTCTTTCTCTTATATTGTTTTTATCTTTTTGAATTAATTTTTTTTTATTTGCTGATGCTCAATATAGTAAATTTGGAAAATGTAGACCATTATAAGCAGAGAAAAAGCATATACACATATAATCATACTATCTAAAAACACATTAACTTTTTGGCATATTTACTTCTAGGCTTTTTATTTCCTACTTTATTTTTTTGGAGTATAATTAATTTTTTTACCATATTCAAATTTTTATCTTTTGTTTTTAAATAAACTAAATAGTGTCACAAGTAATTTTCTATCACTAAAAAATTCATTAACATGACTGTACAATTGTTTTTTACTACTGGACCATTTCCTTACTCTTTTTTTTTTTTTTTAAAGATTTTACTTATTTATCTGACAAAGAGAAACACCGCTAGAGAGGGAACACAAGCAGGGGGGATGAGAGAGGGAGAAGCTCCCTCCCGCTGAGCAGGGAGCCCAATGTGAGGCTCAGTCCCTGGACTCCGGGATCATGACCTGAGCCAAGGGCAGACACTTACTGACTGAGCCACCCAGGCGCCCCTCATTTTCTTACTCTTGGGCATAAAGATTATTTTCTATTATCTGTTGTTATAAATAATACCGTAGGGAATATCTTCATATATGAAGTTACCTATATTTCATTTTCCTTAGTTAGGATAAATTCTTAAGAGGGGAATTGAAAGACAAATAATATGAATATTTTTGAACTCTTGATACCTGTTATATATTAGTACCACAAAATGTATACTATTTTGCTGTCCTTTCAGCAATGAGATGCCTTTCCTTGAATTTCTTGCTTTGAATCATTTCTTGAGTTCAATGTTTTATATATTTAGAATAAATTAATTTTTTTCATCACTTACTTTGAAATTTTACACAAATAAATGTGATCTAATGCAGTGTTTCAGGACTCTAGTTATAAAGGAATTAGTTGCATTCCAGCAACAATATGAGACAACAAAACAGATTCATTTATTGTTTTGGCTCTTTTTATCAATTCAGCAATCCTCTTTAGTTTGACTGTGCCAAGCAACTGTCCTCTGAGGTACATAATGGAAAATTTTAAAAAAGAAGTGATTTTTAAAACAATGAAGTAATTCTTACATTATTGTAAGCAATAATGTAACTTAAACACAAACACACTTTTATATATGACGTGTCTGAATTGGATTTCAAAATTCCAACAATTTGCTGCTTCTTTAGTCTCTATCCTAGAGATTTTAGGTTCAGTGGAACTTCATCCTGGTCAAAATCAACAGTGCACAGAGGCAGTGTATCACAGTTGAAAGAGCACAATGGATTCAAACACAGTTGGGTTTAAATCCTGACTCTGATACTTGTGAGTTGTCTTACCCTTGATCAGTTAAATTAATCTCTGGGTGACTGAGTTTTCCAGATATATAATACTATAACTTCTGGCGAGTGTTGTGAAAATTATATGAGACAATGTATGCAAAGAGCCTACCATGGTGTTTTGTAGATAGCTAATAGGATCTCAATATCTTTTGGCTATTGTTTTTATTAAAACACCAGAACAGTAGAAATAATACTAACAAACCTATAGAAAACACTATAATAAATTTTTACTAGATTCCTATTACTGGCTTTTGTTTTGTTTTCTCTTCCTTTTTACTCTGATTCTCTTCTAATTCCTTCTCCTCCTCCTTTCAAATCTATTATTGATCTTCATCATTATGATCAAACATATTGTAATGATTAACAATATAGATTCTATGTTAGGTAGAGCTGAATTGTAAGCCTTGCTTTGCCACTTATTTCCTAGCTCTGTGACCATGGGAAAGTTATTGATCAATTTCTGTATTTAAGTTATCAATTTCTACATCTGTTTAATGTTTTAATAGTATCTAATGGAGTTGTCCTAAGAATTATATGTGATAATGCATGTAAAACACTTAGTCCAGTATGTCACACATAAGAAGTAAACAAAAAATGTTAGCTACTAATATTACTATACTTCTAATACTCCTACAAAGTATAACACAGGTTCTCATTTTCCTTGTCGTGAAGTT
Organism: Spilogale gracilis; assembly: GCA_004023965.1. NCBI lineage: Eukaryota > Metazoa > Chordata > Mammalia > Carnivora > Mephitidae > Spilogale > Spilogale gracilis. The sequence goes on from PITA01009811.1 coordinate 65,400, forward strand.
TGTTATAAAAATAGCTAACATTTATTGAATATTTCTATAGTATAGGTACTATTCTAAGTCCTTTTATTAGTTTATTTAATCTTCCAACTAGTCATTCATCATACTATTATACCTTCTCATTTTACAGATGATGAAACTGGAAGAAAGTGAGACACAGACAGGATAAATACTTTGTTGAAGATAATGTAATTAATAGGGGGTAGAGTCAGGATTTGTACCTAACTAGTCACTGTAGAAAATTTGGAAAATATAAGTTAGTAATAAGGACAAAGAAAACAAAACAAAACACAAACCCACAATCCTACTAACTAGAAGGCATTGCTGTGAACTTTTGGCATATTTATTTTTAGGTTTACTTGTATTCTGTTTATATTTTGAGACATATTATTTACTGGTTCCAGAGCTTTTTCTCATCTATCTTATGCTGCTTTTCAAAATATCATCTCAGTAGATGCATAGAAACTGATAGCTAAAATTTAAAATTCATTTGAACTAAGACTTGGGAAACTAGGATGAGAAAGGAACTTTATGTGTGTATATATGTATTTTACTGTGTTATGTCAGTCACCATATAATACATCATTAGTTTTTGATGTAGTGTTCCAAGATTCATTGTTTACATATCACTCAGTGCTCCATGCAATATGTGCCCTCCTTAATATCCACCACCAGAACAAACTGAGGAACTTTTTTATTTGATGAAGGATCTCTTCAAAGAATCAAGATCAAACACCATACATAATGGTGATACTTTGAAAGCATCCACTTGAAAATTGAAGGTGACACAAACATATGGAAAGGTATTCCATGCTTATGGATTAGAAGAGTTAATATTTGTTAAATGTCCATATTATCCAAAGCAATCTATAGATTTAAGTCAATTCTTATCAATATATCCATAGCATTTTTCAAAAAACTGGAACAAATAATACTAAAATATTTATGGAACCACAGGAGATCTCAAATAACCAAAGCAATCTTGAAAACGAAGAGAAGGAAACTGGAAGTATCACAACTCCAGATTTTAAGATACACTACAAAATTGTAATAATCAAAACAATATGGCGACTGGCACAAGAACAGACACATAGGGCAAGGGAACAGAATAGAAAATCCAGAAATAAACCCATGATTATATGGTCAATTAATTTATGATAAAAGAGGCAGGAATATACAATGGAAAAAAGATAATCTGTTTGACATATGGTGTTGGAAAAACTGGACAGCTACATGCAGAAGAATGAAACTGGACCACTTTCCTACACCATACAGAAAAATAAACTTAAAATTGATTAAAGACCTAAATGTGAAACTTTAACCATGTAAATCTTAGAAGAGAGCACACAGGCAATAATTTCTTTGACATCAGCCAGAGCAATATTTTTCTAGACATGTCTCCTTGAGGTAAGTTAAATGAAAGCAAAAGGAAACATTAAAACTACATCAAAATAAAAGACTGCACAGCAATGAAAACCCTCATTAAAACAAAAAGTCTTCTGAATGGGAGAAGATATTGGCAAATAATATATCTGTTAAAGTGTCAGCATCCAAAACATATAAAGAATTTGTACGATTCAACAAAAGATGAATAATCCTATCAGAATGGGCAGAAGACAGGAACAGACTTTCTCCAAAGAAGACGTACAGATGGCCAGCAGACACATTCATTGTCAGGGAAGTGAAAGTCAAAATTACCATGTAATGCCACATCCCACCTGTCAGAACAGGTAAAATAAAAAACACAGGAGACAATGAATGTTGGCCAGGATATAGAGAAATAGGAACCCTAATGTACTGTTGGTTGGAATGCCAACTTGTGTGGCCAGTGTGGAAAACAATGTGGAGGTTCTTCAAAAAAGTAAAAGTAGAAATACTATAAGATCCAGTATTTCTACTCCTGGGCATTTACCCAAAGATTATGAAAAGAGAATGTTCACTTGGTTCTTTTTTATGTCTTATGCTTCTTTCATTATGTTTATGTTATACATTAAATCCTTGAATATGCTTATAATATCCTTGAATATATTTATAACTATATAAAGACCATGAGAATTCTATTATCTTTGCCATTTCTGGGTAGATTTGTATTAGTTGAGTTTTCTCCTGATTATAGGTCATACTTCTGTGCTTTTTTGCATATGTAGATATTTTTTATTGACTCTGACATTGTTATTATTACATTGTTGATTGTTTAGATTTTATTTTCCCTTTTTAAAGAAAATTATTCAGAGGGTTTTTGTTTTTTCTTTTTCTTTTCAGTGATGGCACTTCAGTTCTACTAGGGTGAGACACAGCCCTTTCAGAGTATCCACTGAATGCTCCAGATATTCAGTGGGGTCTCTCTATTCTGGTGACAACTGGAATGTTTCTGATCCCTGTGTCTTGAAAGCCAGAGTGATAACAGGAATTATCTCATTTGTGTCTTTTCTCATAGGGATCCTATCTTTATGATATCTGGTGTCCAGTGTATGAAAACATGTACTCATATATTTTATCCAGTTTTTGTTATTCATGGTAAGAGGGCAGATATAGCACAGTTACTACCATTGTGATTATGAAGTGTTCTAAGTGTTGCTAAGACAGGTCTAGATTTCTTCTTCTAAGTGTTGCTAAGGCAGGTCTAGATTAGCTTCTAGTTTAGGGCCTATTTAACTTTGCCACTAAGATGTGATCTTTTTGTAGTCATTGGTGAAGTATTCATTGAGGCTTCCACTCTGATTTGTTTGGATTTGAATGTCTCCTAGTGCTGTGTGAGTTTTTGGATTTCTTCCACCACTTTCTTGTAATGGTTCTTTGCCTATTTTCCTGGAGTCTTACCTTATATGTATACAGCTTTGCATTCAGCCAGAAAATCAAGTTGGACCCAGTACAAATTTCTGGAGTTTTTTTCTGGCATAGTCTTCTCCAGTGCTCTGTTCTATAATTCTGACCACATCATCTCCAAGCCTATTCCTGGAACTCCAGCTTCTGTTTCTTCAGCTCAGTGAGTTATCATTTTGCATGAGTTCCTTTGCTTTGCATCATGGTTCAGAAAGTGCCTCGAGAAAGAAAACTTTAGTGATCCCGGGGCTTACCTGATTTCCTTGTCTCAGAGATCAGTCATGTCTAATGCAGAAAAAAGGCTGTTTTATGTTTTTTTTTTTTTTCCAGTGTTCTGCTTATTTATACTGGCAGGATAAATTCAGTACCAGATAGTCTGTTGTAGTTGTAAATGGAACGTGCCTGTGTTTTCACCAGTAGAGACCACAAACTAAGAGACAAATAAGAGTTCAGGGTACATTCAAGAAAGCCTGGAGAAGAAAGATTCTATTAAGGGGATAAGGAGTAATGGTAAGTAGAAAGGCGGTGAAAACATGGTAGATCGATACATTGAAGGTAGAATGACTATATTATCTAAATCTAGTCAATTTTGAGAGTAAAAGATGATCTAATAATTACAACTAGATAGCAGTCATAAACCACAACTTTTCTAAACAGAGTCTTTATTTATCTTTGTTAGACATTCTAATGAGGTGAAAGTAGTTGGATAGGTAGTGTACTATAGTAAGATTCAAAGAGAATGGATGGTCATTAGAGAGTAAGATGAATGAAAGGAATTGAAGGGAATGCAGTTATTGTAATTATTGGTAACATCAAGGTATAAAGTAAGACCATATGTGTAGCTAGGTAAAATATAATGGAAGATAAGATATTGGTGACATATAGGCATGACATATTAGCCAGAATGTTGGGAAAGATTGTCTCTGTGTATACTGAAGAAATGACAGTGAGGCCTGAACAGCAGTCATTAAGAAATGGGGAGGAATGGCAGACAAGTAAGGAGCTGCCAGTAATAATGAGATAAAGTGGAAAGATAATCAGATAAATTGAAATTCAAAGTTGTGTTTGTGGAAGTGAAAACTCAGTATTATAAGATGTCAGCTCTCCCCAAATCAACCCATTATTTTAAGGCAATTAGAACCCCCCCACTTTTTTTCCATAGAATTTGACAAGTCAGTTTAAAACTTCATGTGGAAAACCAATGGACGAAAACAGTCAAGCCAGTTTTGAAGAGTAATGAATGGGTATATGTTTATTTTATAGAAACTCATATTTCAGCTAACAATTTTTATTTATAGCAACATTGATTAAAATAGTATGGCATTGGCATAATAATAAACAAATAGTCCAAAAGGACACTCTGGAAATCAAAAATAAGTTTATTTATATAACAGGGATTTCATTAGAAAATGGGAATCGTAGGGTCTAGTCAATCGATGGCACATACTATCCACATGTTATAGATGGATTAAATAATTAAATGTGAAAAAAATTTAAAAATTTGGGTTGTGATAAACAAACAAAATAAATTCTTTATTGGTTTGGGGAATAGGATTAAAATTCATAGGGAGCACCTGGTTGGCTCACTTGCTTGAGCATCAGACACTTGATTTTAGCTCAGGTCATGATCTCAAGGTGGTGGGATAGAGCACTACTCCAGCTTCATATTCAATGGGGAGTCTGCTTGAGATTCTCTTTCCATTTCCCTCCCCCTCTCTCTCCCACTCTCTCTTTTTCTCTCTCTCTCTCAAATAAATATTTAAAAAATTCTTATGCACGGGACAGAAAAGCAAAATTATAAAGAGGCAAACTTTTGAGTTTGTAAAAATAATGACTAAATGACGAAAGAACCAGAGTTGAAAGTTATACATTATTCTAGGAAATAAAATTTGTGCAATATATTACAGAGATAAGATTGGTATCCAAAATATATAAAGAATTTCTAGAGCAAAAAGGAAAGAAAAAGAAAAGCACCTAAGTATACCAAGGATATAAATAGCAACTCACTGAACAGTAAGTGATAAAGCTTTTCTCAAAAGAGTTGGATTGGAAAGAAGAAATTTTCTTAAAAATGAGAAAAAAAAAGAAGAGAAATATCTCTCAGGTATACTGGCATAAAAAATACATCTTTTGCTTCTGATTGTTCAGGTATAATGATCATATTAGAGTGTGGCGGAAAAAGCGTGAGTTCTGGCATCAAGATCTTTGTTCTGTTACCTGCTGGCTTGGTGTCCTTGGGCAAATTACCTAACCCTGCTAAGTAAGCATCAGTTATTCATCTTCATCTTTAAATTTGGTTCAATATTTGAGGTATTGTTTTGAAGATTAGTAATAGATTTTATGAAACACCTAAAGAATGTCTGAAACATAAGCATATATTTGTATTTTTAGCTTAAGTAATTGTTGAATGGGGTTGGTGGCACTTTTATTTTAGTGTTGGTCTTTGTAAGTGACAGCATAGGTTAGCCATATTTCTGCTTCATGGGGCGAGGAATTCTTTATTCACAGAAACATTCAGAAGATAGGGTATCTAAGTGTTCATTCACTAAATTCTACGCCTGAAACTAAATTTTATGCCGCGTGTTAACTAACTGAAATTTAAATAAAAACTTGGAAAGAAGAAAAAAGAACAAAAAAGATGATAGGATAGCTTTCAATATGTAGGACATATGTAAAACATAAGGAATTTGCATATCAACTATATTATTTCAATTTTTGTGCAAGTGTTGCCAGCGTGAACACATTTCATTTTTTTAAGTTGGCTTCTATTGTTTTTCCTTGTAATCTTTAAACAGATAAATTTGAGTTTCTAGGAAGTGTTAGTAAGTCTAAGAACTATACCTGGAATTACTTACTCATATATTTATAATAATGATATATATCAATGCCTTTGTGTATGTAGTTTGTATATTTGTCCATTATATCACTTATACCAAATACCATTAGTATAATTGAAACGAGAGCATTAAAACATAAACTTAGCTGGTTTTATACTTTGTAGTATTTTTTAAATAGGCATTTTGTTATTACAATAGTCATGAATGATTTTCATGTTGCTAAATTCAATAGGCATATTATAGCCATTATTTTAATTTATTTGGCATTTGATATTGTTGACAGTTCACTGTTGGAAATTCTGTTACCTTGGCTTTCCTGATACTCATTTCTTGATTCTCCTCCTATCTCCTGTTTTATTTCTTATGATTCTTCAGAAGTCCTTCATGGGCTTCTCCTATGCTACAAATCCTTAAACATTGATACTCACTATGATTCTATGTCACATCATTATGTCTTATATTTATATCTCTTTCCATATTCCCAATTGTATATTTAATTGAAAATCTCTCCTAAGATTAAAACTCTTAGATTCAGCTCCTTTTTGAAAATCACCACTGAATGTTCCATGGTGTTTCAAACTCATCATTTACAAAAGTGAGTTCTTTATCTTATTTAAATCTGCCTCTTCTATCTACTGTATATTCTAGTGAATGTTCTACTCTCCATGCAGTCATTCAAACTGGAAATGTGGGAGTTAATCTTATACTTCCTCCTTGTGGATTCATGTCTAAAAATAGTAGTAATGATGATTATCATGATTTTAATGTAACCACCATTTAGTGATCACTTATGCTGTGCCAGTTCTATGCTAAATGCATTATTTTCAGGCTTCACACTGACTTTGGGAGGTCAGTACTATTATCATCTTCATTTTATAAATGACAAAATCAAATTTGTCATTTATATTCTGAATTCCTGTGTGTCTTTCTATCTCTGCTACTATCATTCTAGTTCAGTCTATTATGTTAAGTTGCCTGACAATGGTTGTTATCTTTCAACATGTAGCCCTGTCCAGAGTCCTGTGCTATTTAGTCCATCTTTCACACTGACCTGGAATATTCTCTATTAACTGCAAATCTGACTTTGCTACTTTACTGCTAAAACCCTTAAATGTTCCCTATTGCTTTAGAATAAAGTCCAGGTTTCTTGGCCTGGCCTATGGTGCTCTTCATGATCTGGCCTCTATCTGGTTTTCTTTGCCATAAATACTTATTGGCCCTCTTGTAGTTTCCTACGGAGACCATGTTGTTTCTTGCCTCCCGGCATTTTGCTCTTCCCTGTAATGCCCTTCCAATATTTCTTCATTTGGATTAAGTTCATGCTTTAGAGTCATACTGCCAGGGTTCATATTCTGCTCAGTTCTTTATTATGTGATCTTGGACAAGAAATTTTATGCTCACTATGTCTTAGTTGCCTACCTACATGATACAGTATAACCAAGCAATTAAAGTTTTGCCTGGCACTTAGAAGGCCCTCCAGAAATGTTTTTTTTTTTTTTGCATTAATATTCAACTAGTATTTATTGTGTATCTATGATATGCTAGACACTGTTCTGGGTAGTCAAGACTCAGCATTGAATAAAAGACAAGGTTCTTCTGTTCTCGGGAAACTTATGTTTTACTATGAGAAGGAAGACAATAAATAGGAGAAACTAAACAAATAAGATATTTATAGAAAGTGGCACATGTTACCACAGTTTGTTTATCCAGTTAAGGGATTTTGCAGATGTTTCCAGTTTTTAAAAATTATAAGTTAAACTGCTATAAATATTCTTGTACTTTTTTTGTGAATATAAGTTTTCATTTCACTTGGGGAAATACTTGGGAGCAGGATTGCTTGGTCATATGGTAAGTGTTATGTTTAACTTTTTAAGTAACTGCCAAACTGTTTCTCAAAGTGGTTATATCTGTTTGCGTTTCTCATCAGCAATGTATGAGAGTTCCAGTTACTGCATATGCTTGCCAGCACTTGGTATCATCAGTTTTTAACCATGTTTTAATCTTATCCATTCTAATAGATGTGCATTTGTATCTTGTGATTTTAATTTGAATTTCCCTATTGACTTAAAACTTTGAACATCTTCATGTACTTATTTGTTATCTGTATTTATTCTTTGATGAAGTACCTATTCAAAATTTGTTAGTGTTTTAAATTGTTTTTTTTATTAAGATTTGAGTGTTTCTTATATATTCTAAATATAAATAATTATCATCTGTTTTGCAAATATTTCCTCCCTGACTGGGGTTGATCTTTTTATTCCTTCAAAAGTATCTTTCACAGAACAAATTTATAGTTTTTGCAAAGTCCAGTTATTTTTCTGTTATGGATCATGCTTTTGATGTTAATTCTAAGAAATCTTTTTCTAACTGAAGATCACAAAATTTTCTCCTGTGCTTTTTTTTGAAAATTTTGTAGTCTTATGTTTGATATTTAGGTCTATGTTTGATTTTAAGTAAATATTTACATATGGTGTGAACTATGGATTCAATTTTTCTTGGAAGCTTGTTTTATATGTATCATATGGATATCTATTTTAGTACCATCTGTTAAAAAAAAAACCCTGCCCTTTAACTATATTTGCAAATTTGTTTAAAATCAGTTGACCTTATATGTATGGGTCTATTTCTGGATTCTGTTTTGTTCCATTGAATTATATGATCATCCTTTCTCCAATTCCACACTATCTTGATTTCTGTAGCATAATATCAAGTCTTGAAGTCAGGTGGTATAAGTCTTTCAACTTGTAATCTTTTTCCAAATCCTTTTGGTTATTCTAGCACCTTTTCCTTCTCACATAAATTTTAGAATAAGTTTTTTGATTTCTACAGAAAATCCCAAACAAACCCTGCTATCCTGCTGGGATTTTGATTGGAATTTTAGTGAATCTTTAGACATGTGAGAGAAATTGACATATTGATATCTTAACAGTGTTGTTTCTTGTAATCCATGAGCTATAAATATATATCTTTCCATTTATTTTGTCTTATTTGATTTCTTTCACTAATTTTTTTGTTAATAGGGTTTTTTTTTCAACATAGAGATGTCACTTATGTTTTGTTAGATTCATGCCTAAATATTTCTTTTCTTTTTGGTACTATTATAAATAAAATTATAATTTTTAATTGCTAATTGTTCTTTGTTAGTATATAGTAATATGACACTGAGCTTATAATCTCCATCCTTGCTAAACTAATTACTTCTAGTAGCTTATTTGTCAGTTGAGATATTCTGCATAGGTAATTATGTCATCCAGGAGTAGAGAATGTTTATATCTGCATGCCGTGTTTTGTTCTTTAATTCAAAACCTTTTTCTTGTTGTTTCCACAAGCTGTGGCTACTATTACAGTGATGAATAGGATTAATGAGAGTGGACCTGATTGTCTTATTCCACATTTTAGGGCAATGCTTCCAGCCTTTCATCACTAAACATGAAGTTAGTTAAGATGTTATGTAGTTTATTTTTTTATAGATGTCCTTTATTAAATTGAAGGCATTCCCTTTCACTCTGAATTTGCTGATAGGTTTTAGCATGAATGGAGGTTGAATTTTGTCAAATGCCCTTGCAGCTTTTAAAGCAAAGCATAGTCACAAAATTTCACATTTAATATCTGAAGCCTGCATATTTGCTGTCACCTGAAAATTATATTCTTAGACTAACATGATGATTTTCTAGTTCTAAAATCTATATAGCTGCATAAGGGACTTTACTAGATTTTCATTTATCACATTATTTAATAATGTATACAGTAAAGCTGTGAAGTAAGTATCATTAAATTAGGCAACAAAACTGAAACTAATATAAATAGCTGAAAGTAAGCCATCCAGCCACCTATGACAGCTTAACATTCTTCTAATAAATTCTGTTCTTTTTGTCTTTTAGCCTTTGTATCCATGTTTCTAGAATGCCTTTATAGTCTTCATCTTTCAAACTTTATATCTTTTCTTATATGTAAAATTCCTGAGGTTTAGAATAATAAAGTGAGTCACTCAACATTTTACATTCAGTTATATGGTAGAGTTAAGCTTACAGCTCAGATCTCTTTACTTCCATACTAGTTATTTTGCCCCTTCACTAAGGTCTGCTCTGGTGTTCATTTGAAATATGGTTTCATTTTCTTCTCTTATTTTTGTCTCCCATAATGCAAATGTCTTGGGGACTTTGCTGATGCTTCTATGGTAATGTTGCACCTATAGATTTTTGGCAAACAACTTTCACTTTCAAAAGTTAATATATCTTCTTTTTGGGTGTTGAGTTTGAGTAGTTCTTTATAGATCTTGGATACCAGCCCTTTGTCTGTAGTGTCATTTGCAAATATCTTCTCCCATTCTGTGGGTTGCCTCTTTGTTTTGTTGACTGTTTCCTTTGCTGTACAGAAGCTTTTTATTTTGATGAAGTCCCAGAAGTTCATTTTCGCTTTTGTCTCCTTTGC
>PITA01009812.1:0-46026 GCA_004023965.1 Spilogale gracilis
TCCTTGATGAGTAGGACTGTGGCTGCTAGTTCCTGAGACACAGTGGCCATCCTGCTGCTACAGGGTCCAGCTTCTTTGACAGGTATGCAACTGGCCATTGCCAGGACCCAACAGACTAGGTGAGTACTCAAAGTGCTATCTTTTCTTTTTCATGTACAAAGAGATTAAAGGGTTTTTCTATATCTGGTAGGCCCAGACCTGGAGCCCCCCACCCAGGGCAGTCTTCATCTTTGTGAAGACGGCTTCTGTTTCCTTAGTCCAGGTGGAAGGTTCCCAAACTGATCCCCCTAAGAGATCACAGAGGAGTCTTGCTATTGCTGAGAACCCAGGAATCTAGATGCAGCAGAATCCTGCAGCCCCAAGGAATTCTCATAGGCCCCTTTTTGTCTGGGGCTGTGGCAAGAAGATGATGACTTTTTTCTCTGGCACCAGTTCTCTCTTCCCTTGGGTGAGGAGGAAACCAAGGTATCAGACCTGTTGTTGGAAAGTTTGTGGCTTCTTCCATGAGACTTGGTATCCTAAGTCCAATAGGAGCTGTTGGAGGGCTTTTCTGCCTTTTGTGCAGTCTTGTGCAATAAAGTCATTGCCAAGGAGGAGGTCATACACAACTGGAGGAGGTTGCACGTGACCTCTCTTGGGAAGCTGGCAAGGTCCACAACCATTGCTTCCCCAAAGAGGGTTGGTGAGTTTTTAAACCACTGAGGGAGGTGCGCTATATCAGGCTCAGTCTATTCAAAGACAAACAATGGCTGGCTCTGGGGAGCCAAGAAGAGTCAGAAGAAGGCATCCTTTAAATTTAGGCAAGGGAAGGGCACCTGGGTGGCTCAGTCATTAAGCGTCTGCCTTCATCTCAGGTCGTGATCCTGGAGTCCCGAGATCAAGTCCCTCGTCAGGCTCCCTGCTCTGTGGGAAGCCTGCGTCTCCCTCTCTCACCACCCTCGCTTGTGTTCCCTCTCTAGCTGTGTTTCTCTTTGTCAAATAAATAAATAAAATATTTATGAGTAAATAAATAAATAAATAAATAATTCTAGGCGATTAGAATTGTGAACCATCTGGCCAACCATGGGAGGGTGTATGGATTTGGGACCACTGGGTGCAGGGAGATGGCTACTTTGTTGATGGCCCACAGTTCTTGGACTGGTTGCTATCCCCCTCCTGACTTCTTAATTGGCAGGAGTGGGATATTCTCCAGGCCTACTGGCACTCGAGTAGGATAACTGCTTCTTTAACTCTGGACAGATGTTCTTGAATGCCAATCCTAGCTTCTTGTGGGAGGGGGTATTGCCTTTGCTTCTGGGGTTGTACTCCGGGAATCAGTTCAACAATGAAAGGGACCCAATTCTGGGCTAGTCCAGGTGGGTTGTCTTCAGCCCATACTGAAGGGAAGGTGAGCCTGAACTTCAGAGGGCCATTCAGCTGGGCCAGGATGCAGAATAGCCTCCATTCTTCTTCCCTTGGTGTGGTAATTGCTAGTACCAGAGACCCTATATCCTCTTGCCCTGGGTTCAATCAGAGACTGATGTGCCTGATAGGTTCAAAGATTATTTGAGCCTCAAGCTTGGAGAGTATGTCTTGGCCCAGGAGGGGGTGGAGCAATCAGGTAGATAAAGGAATTCATGTCAGCCCTTGTGGCCCCCAAGTTCACACTGGCGAGCCTAGCAAAACAGCTGTTGTATTGCCCATACTCTGGTAGCCTCCCTTTCACCTATGACCTCCTTATTCGTATAGACCTTATTGGCAATCTCTATTAATTGGGTCATATTCATCCCAGCAAAACCCTCTAGTTTTTGGAGCTTTCTTCTAATATCTGGGGTGGCCTGAGCCACAAAGGGAGTATTTACCATCTGTCGGCTTTCCTGGGCCTTGGGGTCAAATGGAGAGAATATTCGGTAGGTTGCACATAGTCTCTCATAGTAGTCCCCAGGGGATGCCCCTGACTTTTGGGGGACTGAGCATATATTAGTCATGTTCATGGGTTTTTTGTTTGTTTGTTTGTTTCTTAGCTCCTGCACAGATTCCCCAGAGGAAGGCCTCCTGGTACCAACAGATGTGGGCCTGTCCCTCGGTTGTAGTAAAGTCCCATGTTGAGTGCTCTTCAGGTGCAGCCCTATTAGCCTAGGCAGTAGGGTCGATGACTCCCGCCATTGCGTGCTCTGCTAGGTACTGCCATGCTCCTTTCATTATTCTCCTCCTTTCCTCTGTGTTAAATGGTGCAGAGTAACTGTTGGCAGTCTTCCCAGGTCGGCCAGTGAGTCTGGAAGAGGGATTCCATGAGGTCTACCATAGCCTGTGGTTTCTCAGAGTAGGATGGGGTGTTATATTTTCAGTTGAGGAGGTCAGTGGTGGAGAAAGGCTGATAATACATCATGGAATGGCTGGGTTTGACCATCCTGTCTTCATCACACCGCTCAGGTTCCTGCATCTCCCATACTGGCATTTGGGAGGCATGTGCATTTGGCCTGTGGCAGAGCCTGGCTGCTGGTCCTGGAGAAAGTGGATTCTTTGGGCCTGGGGTGCCAGTGAGTCTTCTGGGCCTGGGGCTGCTGGTGAGACCGCTGAGGTCGATGATGTTAGAGTGTCTGGAGCTCAAGGGCCAGGTGTACAGTCTTGGGAGTGTGTATGGTGGGGGCAAGGATTTGTGGCTAGGATTTGTGGAGACTGGGGCTTTTGTTGATATTCTTTAGGCTGTTTGGATGAGGCAATTAAGACCCTGGCCTGTCCGTACCTATTGCAAGAGAATGGCACCCAGCGGGGAGGGTCTGGGCAGTTCCTAGCCAGGAGTCGATGTACAGAAACTGGTCGGGGTGTCCTGGTTCCCCTGTCACAACTCGCCACACCCAACAAACTGTTAGGACATCCAGTGTCCCTTCTGAAGGCCATCCAACATTAAAGGTGGGCTATTCTAACTCACATGCGGTTCTCAATTTGCCAGGATGTATCTTAACTCCATAGTTTGCTGAAAACCCCTTCCTGAAATTTTTGATCATGGTCTCAAGAACTGTAAGTCTACTCTGCCCTGATCCCATAGTGATGGTCCCATGTGAGTGTCATAGAGGCAGACAAAGGGTGGGGGCCCCTCCAGAGGAGAAGCCCATCAGATGTCCTCCGGTCCACCCTCCCCAGGAGACTTGGGTGCCTCTTAGCCGTAGCAAGTCCGTATAAAGCCCGGACTGGTGCCCTGAAGGGCTCCCCGTAGACTCTATGAGGTCACCACGGAAACAGGTGGGGGCCCACTTGGACTCCGAAGCCTCAAGACGGTGGAGCCACGAGTCAGGGCTCCTGACGAACCAGCTCAAAGTGTCCATCCGTTCACAGTCAGACGGAAGTTAGTTCGGTTCCCGTCCCCGCCCCCACCCCGGAGGCCCGGACCTGTGGGATTCCTTTCGGAAATTCCTTTCTGCTCCCCACTTTCAGGGGGCTCCTGACCTGAGGGCCTCCCTACTGGGAGTCCCTACCTGTGAGACCTCTAAGTCTCTGGGAGGTGATAGTCTCCTTTTCCACTCTAAGGGGTGGGCCTGACTTGGGGCCCCAGGCCTTACCGGAATCGGACTTCAGGACCACGTCCTCACTTGTTGAGTCTGGGTGGGAACAGTGGGGAGGGGCTGATCTGAGGCGACCAGGTGGGAGACTGCTGAGAATTAGGCACGGCCTTCTTCCTTACATCCCTCATTCCCTCACTGCCTCGCCATTGCCCCTAAACCTGTGGCAACAATGGGCCAAGACGGTTGGGTTTCCTGGTCAGGAAACTAAACGTTGCCTAACGTGGACTGGATCCTGGCCAAAAAAAAAAAACCAAGTGGCACTCGGAGACCTTGGAGGATGGGAGGTTTATTTGACACCAGCGGGCTCAGAGGAGAGTAGTCTCCCAAGGTCTGAACCCCAGCACAAACAGAGGGGGTAGTTTATACTTTTACTTCCATATCTCTGTCACTCTTGGGGCCACAGCACGGGGCAGGGGGAAAACCCACAATGGCCCTGGGATTCCCGGGCTGGATTGGTCAGCCACCCTAGAATATAGATTTCTTTTGTCAATGTCAGTAGAGAAGTGGAACCTGAAGATGGGACTGGATTGTTGTGATCTCATGTTAAAGTTTTAACAGATGAGGAGTTGCTTCTTAGGAATGAGCAACGAAAGTAGTTTCTAGAACTGGAATCTACTCCTGGTGAAGACGCTAGGAAAACTGTTGAAATGACAACAAAGGATTTAGAATGTAACTTAAAGTTAGATGATAAAACATTGGCAGGGTTTGAGCAGATTGATTCCAATTCTGAAAGAAGTTATACTGTGGGTAAAATGCTATCAAACAGCATCATGTGTTACAGGGAGAATATTCATGAAAGGAAGAGTTAATCCATGCAAACTTCATTGTTGTTTTATTTGAAGAAGTTGCTACAGCCACCCCAACCTTCAGCGACCACCAGCCAGGTCAGTGAGCAGCCGTCAACATCAAGGCAAGACCTTCTACCAGCAAAAATATTAAAACTCTCTGAAAGCTCACATGATGGTTAACATTTTTTAGCAATAAGGTATGTTCTAAGATCTACATATGTACATGGTTTTTTAGATGTAATACTATTGCACACCTAATGGATTATACTACAATGTAAACATAACTTTTGTATGCACTGGAGAACCAAAAAATTCACTTGACTTGCTTAATTGTGGTATTCACTTTGTTGTAGTGGTCTGGATCCAAACCCACAAAATCTTTGAGGTATGCCTGCAGAAATCACAGGACTGAAGGTCCCATTCTTCATATGGGTTACCCTAAGTACAGATCACAGCTCTGAATGTCCCTGTCCTCACAAATGCTGAGCCTCAGTACAGATAATTGTAGGCACTGGAAAGCTGGCCACAGGGATCTTATCATAGACTTGTTATCATTCTCTTAGTCTCTCCATCCAATCATCTTTTATTCATCTTGTCTTAGAATACACAATTTCAGAGCCTAATCTACAAGCCCCAAAATCAAACAACTTCTATTTTTTAAAGACTTATTTATTTGAGAGAGATAGAGACTTGGGGAAGGGACAAAGGGAGAAAATCTTCAAGCACGTTCCCTTCTAAGCATGAAGCCCAACTTGGGGTTCAATCCCATGATCCTGATATCACAACCTGAGCTGAAACCAAGAGTCAGACACTTAACCATCTAAGCCACCCAGACACCCCAAAAATCAAATGATTTCTAATGTAAATATAAAAACTTTTTTGTCTTTTTTAATTTAAATTCAATTAGTCAACATATAGAACATTATTAGTTTCAGATGTAGAGTTCAATAATTTATTCCATTGCATATAACATCCAGTGCTCATCACATCATGTGCCCTCCTTAATACCTGTCACCCAGTTACCCCATCCCCCCACCCATCTACCTACCCTCCAGCAACCCTCCGTTTCTTTCCCATAGTTAAGAATCTTTCATGGTTTGTCTCCCTCTCTGATAACTTCCCATTCCATTTTTTCCCTCCTTTCCTCTATGATCCTCTGGGATGTTTCCTATATTCCTCATATGAGTGAAACCATATAGTAATTGTCTTTCTCTAACTGACTTATTTCGTTCAGCATAATACCTTCTAGTTCTATCCACATCAATGTAAATGGTAAGATTCTGTCCTTTCTGATGGCTGAGTAACATTCCATTATATATATAATATTCCATTATATATACTGTATAGTATATAATATAATTATATACCACATATAATTATATATCAAATACTTTATATATATTTATATATACTTTATATATAATATACTTTATATACATAATATACTATATATATCATATCTTCTTTATTAATTCATCTGTTGATGGACATCTTGGCTCTTTCCATAGTTTGGCTATCGTGGATATTGCTGCTATAAACATTAGAAGTGCACATGCTACTTTGACTCATTTGTATCTTTAGGGTTAGTACCCAGTAGTGCAATTGCTGGGTTGTAAAAACTATTTCCTGAAATTGTCATTCCCTATGTTTATGGCAATGGGGGATGGTAATAACACAGTGAGTTCACTCAGGAGCTGCAGGGAGCTGGCACACTTTGATCCTTTAAACTGAACTAGATAAGGCAAAGAATGGACGTAACAGCAAAATGCAATATGAGGTTTCATTTGACACACCTGCCCAAACTATCGTTCTCAGTCCCACCAGGAATAGCACTGACCAGAATAGAAAACCCAGACCCCTCAAAAGCCATTGTTGTCTCCAGATATGCTTTCTTTGACCCTCTGCAATAGCTATTGCTTTCTGAGAAATACCTTCTTCAGGTCAGATCCTTGGACCTTTTCTCTCTCCAAAAAATTCTATCGAATATGGGAATCAATATCCATTCTGTACTTAGTCATCTTTCTATCTGTCTTTGTTGTATCACTATCAGTTCAGATTTTCAGTTTCAAAGCTCATCAAACCCAAGGAACCAGCCCCAGCATGAGCTGCCCAGTTTATTCCTCCTGACAATTTCCCAAGGAAATGCTAGGCCTGCCCTCATTCTACATCTTCTTCCTGCTCCTCAGAGGCTGCAGGACTCATCCTAGAAGTTTTCCTCGTTCTTCTCGCTTTAGAGAAGATTCTGAAATCTTTCACCAGGCGTTCAGACTCTCTATCATTTGGCCAGGGACAGCAAAGTCTTCTCTGTCCACCTTTCTCAATACAAAATTTTGCTAGCCCAGAAAAACAAAAACAAAACATACAAGCCTCAATCCTTGCCCTCTGGGAGGCACTTTCACAAGTGCAGTGTCTTGGAGAGAAATGTGTGCTTCCTGGCCTCTGGGATCCAGAGGACGACCAGTGGGGATCTCCCTGGGGTGAGGAGAGGTGTGCATGTCCAGGGTTTCCAAGAAAAGAGGGCACTGAACCAGCCTTTGCAGGGTGGGTGTACGTTAGCAATGGTGATGACACATGCCCTTCTCTTTCTCAGTTCTACATCTTTAGAAATGAGAAGAAAATATGTATATATCACCATTAAAAAGAAAAATAACATCAGCATATCAGAAATTTGAAGGAACCCTTGAAAAGCAAAAATGAGAAAGGACAACAGCACAGCCTCTAGGAAAGACAGGAAGGGCTGCAGAGTCGAGATGGTAGGTCTGAGCTCCCAGACAATAGTACCAAGATCAAGCTCTCATCCTGGAAAATTCAGGAGGGTTCATCTCTGGTTTACTTTCTCAGTTGAAGACTGGCAAAGAATGCAGCTCACTGAGCCCCTACTTGCTCAGAGGTGAGAAGACTGCACACCTCCAACCACCTGGAGGGAAACAAAATCCTGGTTTTAACATTTTAAATTAAAAGTAAAGCATCCACTACGCCAAGTGCATTGTTTTTGCTCTCTGATAGTCTAAAAGCACAAGAAAACAATGGTTTTCTAAATGCTTGTTTTATAAGTGGGTTTGTGCTGATCTCTGCATTTTAAAATTCTTCTTGCTTTTAATGAAATCCACCCCTTTTCTTTACATGGAGGTCAAGGTTACGTGTTTTGTATTTACATCTCCATCTCCATGAAGAAGGTGTCTGAGAGAGCGCTCATGCCGCAAAGGTGCCCTGTCCAAGAGGCTGGATGAGGACTGTTGAAGAGGCTGATGCAGGACCTTTTCCCTGGACCAAGAGAATCCTGCCACCTGGTGGCTGCACCAGCAGCTGGTCACACTCAGGACTGAGACTTAAGCACTGGTGGGTATCACTTAAGGCTGGAGGGAACACCCCAGGCCCTGCCCTGCAGGGGACGCACCATCAGGCATTTCCCTCCTCTTGGCGCTAGGTTTTGCTACGCTTGCAGGGGGCTGGGCCAGCGAGCTGGACTTGCTGCGGCTCCCCACAGGGTCTGTGAACTTAACCCTTCCCAAGGGGCTTTTACAAGGACAGACGTCGCCCTAAGGAACCAGAGGCCTGACCCGGCTGATGTCTGTGTCAGCAGACGAGCCGCTGAGCGGCTAGGGATGAGATGAGGAGGTGTCTGAGAAGGAAGCAGGGGACCCCCACCAAGGAACCTCCACAGCTCCATCAGTGGCCCATGGGAAAGGGAAGGCAGTGAGGAAGGGTGATTTGAAAGAAAAATTTATGAGCTAGGAAGCATAAGTCATGCTGCACTAGAGACAGCATGGAATTGGGGAGTGGGTCTGGCATTTTGGCTTGGATGGCAGTGTCTGCAGTGGCTCGGGATCTCTCCGGGAACACGGCTCTATGTGCAGCTCCACCAGGCCCAGGAGAAAAGGTCTGCGCCAGCCGCTGGCTGGGGCCCTTTCCCTGCTGCCTCTCCCCAGAATGACGGGTGCTGTGAGGTGGGATGCAGTCCCACAAGTAAGCTAACCTAGGGGAGCTCTGAGCAGAAGCTCCTTAACCCAGCACTCAGTGAAGGGGATGCACAGAGCTGTCCTGGAGGCCAAGGTCAGGGCACGGCCCTGAACCCTGCCCTGGGCGCACCTCCCCTGCAGTGACACATCCAGCCAGGCTGCCAGCTCAGGTCGTTCAGGTGTTTCTGAAACAAACTGCAGGATGTGGCTGCTGGGCGCTGGCCACACGGCCACGGATGTAGCAGGAGGCTGGGGGCACGACGCCAGGCACACACCAGCACAGAGGCTAGGAACACATGCTGGCAAACACAGCAGGCTCACTTCACTGGGCACACAACACAGACCGGGCACAGAGGGGTGGACACACATCCCAAGCACTTACGGCCAAAGGCGCTAAGGACACAACTCTGGGTACACAAAGTCAGGACACAGTGACAGCCAACAAACCAGGATACACACGGATGCTGGGGACATGTCTCACATTCATGCCCACACCCGGAGTTACACGGCAGCACACGGCACCAGGCCCACAGTGCCAGGGTCACAGCAAGAGAACACAAAACACCGAGCACTGAAAAATGGTGCAGCATAGTAGGCACCCATGTGGGGCCACGCCAGGCTGCCACATGCTCTGAGAGAATGACACCAGACACACAGGCAGGAAACACAAGCAGGGCACACGGCACTGGGCACGGGCCAGGCCTACACATGGGAAAACACATCAGGGGCACAGCGTTGAACACTTGAGCAGGGGAGATAATGCAAGGGACCCGTCTTCAAGCACGGATGCCAGTACCTAACAGCGGGTGTGAAGTGTCATAGGCACGATGCCAGACACACACTCCAGGAACACAGTGCGGGCACACAGCAGTGGTAGACAGAATGGACGTCCACGGTCTTGCACAAGACCATGCACAAAACCCCAGGAGGACAGCACCAGGCCAGCACACACTGGGCACATACTGGGAGACACAGCAGACCAGGCTCATCTCTGGGAACACAACACTGAGCGCACAAGCCCGAGTTGCGTGCCAGTCACACAATGCCAGGCACGTCCTGCAAAAACAAAATTCTGGGAACACAGAGCCAGGCACATGATGCTAGGCACAGTCTCCCAGAACACAGTGTCAGGTCCAAATTGGCACACACTTTCGGATGTAGAGTTCTGGGCACACCTGCCAAGCCTGCAAAAATGGGCCTGCAAAACTAGCCAGGCAACACCAGGCACAGACACGACACAGGACCTACAACGCCGGCACTCATGCCAGGAACAAAACACTGAGCAGGTACGCCAGGCACACGCACTGGACACACAACGGCAGATGCACGAGGCTAAGCACACAATGCTGGACCCCCAACACCAGGCGCAGAGTCTAGGTACACACTCCACACATGCAGAACCAAGCGAGCATTGCTGGGCATACAGACCTGAGCAAATACCACCAGGCATGAAATGCTGGGTACATGAAGTCAGACAGCACGGCAGACACAGGGTGGGAACATGCCAGACACAGATGCTGGGAACACAAGAGACGGTACAGCAAGTCAGCACTCCAAGCTGGCTTGGAGGAATGAAGTGTGAGTTGGAAGAGACCCTTGAACCACAACTCCAGGCTCTTGCTCCCTTTGGCCCGGGGACCAGCCATGCCCCAGACTGGGGGTCAGTGTGGTTTGTTACTGCGGTAAAGCCTAGACCACTGTGGCCAGTATCCTTTGCGTGGATGTATGAGAGTTCAAGTCATCAGCGTCCTGTGATGGACTTTGGAGCCATTCTGCGTCCTTTGCTGTAACACATAATTTTGCAATGGGTGGCATGTCTACACCTTATTTGGGGGTTTTGTTGTTATGGTTTGGTTTTTGTTTTGCCGAGTATTTTTGGAATGGTTTCCTAGAATTCTAGGTCAAAGGGCAAAAAGCACCTGTGATTTGGCTAGATATTCCAATCATTGCCTTAGGGCACGCCACTTTGCATTTCCCCCAGCAGCGTCACTGAAATGGCTGTAGTGACGAGAGGAATCAGAGACGGGTCCTTGGACCATAACGACATTTGGTGCATGCGCTCTTCCCTGATCCCAAAGCCCAGGAAGCAGGAAACCAATTGCCCACCTCGAGCTCTCTGCCTCCACCTTCCCAATCCCCAACTTTCCCACCCCTGACTCTGAGGTGCTTTAACAGGAGTAGTTTGAACTTTTAGCCACTAGGTGGTGCCACAAAACAAAGATTTAAGCCCGCTACGGGCTTTGGGCTTTTGACCCCCAGATGAAATTTTTTTTCTTGCTGAAGGTTCAGAGATTTAGCCCAAAGGAAAATCGCAGCTCCAGAATCTGCCAAGTGCGGCAACATCTTCAAGCATCTGAATGATTTTCATGCAATTCTTTATTTTCCTGATAGAAAAAATCATAGCACACAGACTCTAAAGCTGAGAATGATTTGCCCTTCGGAGCAAGCACTCTTGTAAGGAAGAGCTAGTGTTGGCAAATATTTGCTGACTCTGCGGAAAAATGAGTGAAAACTGTTACAGACATCCCCTCTTCGCAGCTGCCTTTTTGCCAAGCAGCACTGTGAACCCTCCCCTCCCCCCTACAGGGTTGGAGGGCAAGAAGCCCAGGCTTGCTGTGCTCTGTGGCAGGCCTGACATCTCTCCATCCCCATTATAGCATCAAGGCTATAATTATGGGATCTCTGTGCTCCCCTCAGTTCTAGCAGTGCCAGCAGGGGTTTTCAGTGAGTCCTTGAGGGGACCCTCTGCAGGGGACTTCAGTGAGTTTTTGGAGGGCAGGAAAACCAGACATCTGGCAAGCAAGAGCTGGAAGGCAGGACCCCAGGTTTTGAAAGACTCTTCACAGAGCTCTGACAATGAGTTAGCCTGCTGGGACTCCTCTTCAGAGGCCCAGGACACACACTGTTTGTAGGAGGATTTCAAGTCTCCCAAAATGAAGGGCCAGAAGAAGTATTGCTAGGCTTTGTTCCATCCCTAAACCCTCTTCCAAGGCTAGGGGATTCAGGGTCTCTAGAATTGCTCAGGTATTAAAGATACTAGCCCAAAAATCCTTACGGTGGGTGTTGCAGACTTCAGACTCAAGGAGTTGTCTGGTGGCTTTGGGTCTGGCTCTTGCCATCTATCCTTCCAAACTGCACAGAGCTGGAGCAGAAGGAAGCTGCCAAAAGTGGATGCTTATTGTGCAGGTAGAAGGAGCCCTGAGTCAGGAAACTGGGCAGCCAGACTTCAGCCTATGGACCTCAGCTTCTTCATATGGAAAATGATAACAGCAATTTCCCAAACAACGAGAAAGTTCCTAGCTTGGCACAGGTGCTTTTTACTCCTCTATGACCTAGTAAACAAACTTAAGACAGTACACCAGAACCAAGCCTTTCTGTCTCCCAGAAGAAGAGAGAAAGGCTCTCTTGGCTCCCTCTTTCATTCTTCCTTTGAGATCTTAAGTGATCTGCTCATCCTGTCATTCAGGTGGACTTAGCAGCAGTTAGAGGCCATGCCAAGACCTGTGGGAACAGCTGGAAAGTCAGTGAAGCATATGGGTCACCTCTGTTTCTGACCAAGTAACAATACTATGCTTTCCCTCCAACCAGAAAGTGGATAAATATCCTAAACCAGTGTTTTCAGACTCGGAGCCACAGATAGTGCAAGACTGACCCCTAAAAACAAATGAACCAAGCAGATGAGCTGGGAGTACATCTCCAGCTGGGTACAGGTGTGGTCAGGCTAGGGAGACACAGATGGGACAGGAGAGGAGAGAGGTGCACATGGGGACCATGCCTCATTCATGGACTGAGTCAATTGACACCTGCTAGTCAGATGGTGAGTGTGTGGGGCTCCTTCCATCATGAAGGGAACAATCTTGACCACCCAGCCAAGGGGCTTCGTCAACACAGGGAGAGTTTCTTGATCCATGAGAGCCCCGACTGCCTTCATTACAGCCTCCAGCCCAGCTAGTTCTTTGATGATTCAAAGAGGGGCACAAGGCTCTGAGAGCCCATCACACCTCACTTGATCTATTTCCATAAAACATTTTAAATTCAAAAATAATGTTCTTTCTGAGCATCTACTATGCCCCAGACCCTGGAAGATATTATATAATTTAATTTGGGTCCTTTATAACAGTTGTGTTGTATAGATAGTGCCTTTTTACCTTTCTAAAAAATTTACACAACACATGTATAGCATTGTGATTTACAAATAAGAAGTATAATTTTTTTCTTCATCCCTGATTCTGGAACAGAGCTCCTAAAATTTTTCCCTAAGTAATAAGAAATACTTATTATTATTATTATTATTATTATTAATATTATTATTATTATTATTATTAATATTATTATTATTATTATCATCATCATCCTTGGATAATTCCCTAAGTGGTGAGAATGATAAATGTGTCTATTCATAACAAACCCATTGCAGCCACACCTTGAGTTTATGTGAATGAGGTGACTCTTGGAAAGCACCTCATGAACAGAGGATGGGACCTTTCAGCCCTACTCCAACCCCAGCCTCTGGGGAGGAAAGGCTGGGGTTGACTAGATCACCAATGGCTGATAATTTAATCAGTTGTGTCTGTATAATGAAACCTCCATAAAACCCCATAAGGACAGAGCCCAAGAGCTTCCAGGTTGAAAATTCTGGGAAACTTATTGACACTGATAAGGCACGGAAGCTCCTCACCCTTTCCCATATTCCTTACACTACATATCTGTTCCACCTCACTATTCCTGAGACATATCTTTTATAATAAACTCATTCTCTAGGAAGTGAAATGTTTCTCAGAGTTCTGTGAGCCACTCTAGCAAATTACTCAAACCAAGAGATGAGATCAGTGGAACCAATCTGGATTTATGATTGGGGTCTGAGCTGGGACTGAGCCCTTAACCCATGGGATATGTCTCCAGGTAGATGGTGTCGGAATTGAGTTAAACTGTAGAATACCCAACTGGTGTTGGAGACTTGCTTGGCAGTGTGAAGAGAAAAAAACACACATCAAAACTGGCATCACATGGTTAACACGAATTCATTTCTTGGAGAAAAAAAGAAAGAAAACAGAAATATATAGAACACAAAATTAAAGTGACCTTACCCAGGCTTGCTGTCATGCATCTGTCCCTGAGGGTGCACAGATTAGAAGAAGAATGATTTTACATATTTTATTTGTCTTCTCGAGAAAGTTCTGCTTGGCTTTGTGGGTTCAAAAATCATTTCCAAAGGAGTATCACCTTTGCTGCTTGCACTTGTTTTCCTAAAACATGCAAGGACTGGAGGTAGCATGATGGCAATTCAAAGAGTTCTAAAAAGAGAGATTAAAGAATGTCATGACTCATCCTGTTGATTTTGTTAAAAACCAAACTAAATGTTTTTCTTAATGTGTGGGAAAGAGAGTCAGCATCTGTCACTAGTAAAAAGCATCAGAAAAAAATAGAATGGAGAGGATTGAAATGCAGCACAGCAAGCCTGAAAGCTTAGAAACACCCCAGATATTATGTCTTCTGATAAATCATGCCCCATAAAACACTAACCATTGGACATTTGAAAAACAAAAATAACAGCACAAAATAAAAGGATCAAATACAGTAAACAGATCCTGTGGTAGTAGTCACTGCATGATGCTTGTTGCAGAATTATTAGCAGTTGGGGAAGGGGAACCCTGAAAACAGGAGAAATGTTTATATATAGGAAAATGGCTTCATATGAGTAAATTAAGATATCTATATAGCTTATCTTTTTGTATTCTGATGATCTATTCATTTATAGCATACCTCCATAAAAGCTTATTGGTTTAAAGCAAGAAGTACCATTCATTGCTCATGAATGTGCAGTTTGGTAGGGGCATGGCTGGAACAATCTATCCCTACTCTATACAACATCAGAAGCTCTTCTGGAAGGCTCTATAGATCACTCACTCCCATGGTTAGGGAGCTGGGATAGCCCTAGGCTGGATGCTTACCCAGGTTGCCTGGGAACATCAGATCTTCACAAGAGTCTCTCCATAGAGATGCTTGGTTTTCCTTACAGCACGGTGCCAGTGTTCCAAGAGATTAAAGTGGGAGCTTCATCTTTTAAAATTTATTTATAATAGAGAGAGATAGTGAGAGAGGGAGACAGGGAACACAAACATGGGGGAACCTGAGAGGGAGAAGGGAGCAGGGAGCCTGACATGGGGCTCAATCATGACCTGAGCCAGAGGCAGACGCTTAACAACTGAGCCACCCAGGTGCCTCTGAAGTGGAAGCTTTAAAGCATAACTTTTGCTTCAACCTAGTGATTAGGCAAGTCAACAAGTCTAGCCCAATGTTACGGAGAAAGACATTAGATTTCATTACTGAGTGAAAGGATTAGCAGACAATTTATAACATTCTCTAATCTGCCACATTATAGAATATTATTCTATTGAAATAAATTAATTCTACATATATTTACCATACCCTCATTGAGCAGAAAATCGAGTTGAAGTATAAGTAGTTGATTTGATCCCGTTTGTGTAAAAAAAAAATGGGTGAGAAGACTCTAAATATTTTTGTTTTTTATTTTGTTTTGTTTTGAGAAGAGAGAAAAGTATGGGGAACCACACACAAAAAATTGGGAAGGGGAAGGAAAAGAATTATTAGCTTGTTCTTTTTAAACATCTCTGTACTTGGTTTGTTGCCATTAGCTTACGTTACTTTGGGATATTTATTTTAAATGACATCATTTTGTTGTTGTTTAGTTTTACTTCATTTCGTTTCATTTCTGGAATGCAGAAGGCTGATAGGTTTGTGTGTGCTTGACTTTATATCCTATATTTTAGGAATTTGCCGTTGACACTGAATCTTGTTAAAGTCAATCCTCAGTTGGTTGCCTCAGAGAAAACAGCCCAGGCTGCAGCTGGCCTGGTAGAGGACGTGACTGCTTCACGGTCAGACAAGGGAGGGAAGGCACATTTCCTATGACCAACTTCCTACTCCCAGTCCACCAGATAAAACAGAAAGTGAGCAACATGTGAGAATTTAGGAAATGCTGCATGCTGACACATTTGTCACGATGGACTCTAGAATGAGTCATGAGACATTTGAGGGCACAGATACTAAGCGGTCATCTGGGTCAGTATTGCCTGAATAAGAACATCTTCACATTCTCACAATTGCAAATTTGTTTCACCCTCCATTTTGGTAACCGATAACACTATTATAAACATATTTAGCTTTTTGCAGTTCACAGGATATTAACATGTTGGAGCACTAAGTAAATTTTCTGAAGTCAAAACGGCATATATTACCTTGGTTTAATAATAATTCTCTAAATTCATTAATTCTAGGAGTAGTTTTGTATATTCCTTGGAATTTTCTGCATAGGCAATTGTGTCATCTGCAAACGCAGACAGCCATTTTTCTTCCTTTTCAATATATTTGCCTTATAGTTCTTTTTCTTGCCTTCTTGCACTGGCTAAGACTACAAAGCTAAATACAAGGCTAAATAGAAGTTGTGAGAGTGGACATCCTTGCCTTGAACCCAATCTCAGGGATAAAGCACTCGGTCTCTTACCAGTAAGAATACTCTTCAGGGCACCTGGGTGGCTCAGTCAGTTAAGCATCCAACTCTTGATTTTGGCCCAGGTCATGATCTCAGTGTCATGAGATTGCTCCCTACATCTAGCTTCGTGCTGGCTGTGGAACCTACTTTAGATTTTCTCTCTCCCTCTCTCTCTTCCCTTTCCCCTTACTCTCCTTGCCTCTTAAAAAAAGTGATTTTCATGATACATCTTGTATATCATTGTTCAGATGTTTCTTTTTTGGATTCTGCCATCTAGCCCTGTCCTTCATCAAGAGTCACACACATCCTCACTTGTGGTCTTGTGAGCCCCTCTGCTAGAGATCTTGTAATCTTATATTGTGATTTTTCACAATTTCTGTCTCATAAGACAGGAAGTTCTTGAGATGCAGAAGCTGTGTGGTTTCCAGGTCTCTCCAGGTCCCTTTAACATTCAAAAGCATATTTGATGCTGAATAATTATTGTAAATAACTAAGGAAAAAGGACAAACAGAGAAGATGTATGAAGAAGGATTGAGAAAGAGTAGAAGGCATCACCATCAAAAGAATTTCCCAAGCCAGGAAACTGGTCTTATTTTTAATATCACCCATCCAAACTTGCTGTTGTAAGTTCTATTTTGTCTGTTGGTCCATTTACTGCATTCCTACTTATGCTGGGAAATTCTAGCTACCATCATCTCTAACAAGTTAAACCACAGTAGCCTTCTTACTGGGCATCCAACTTCTAGTCTCAGGTGCTCAACAGCCTTTGATCTTTATAAAACATAAATCTTATTGTTTTACTCTTTTACTGAATTCACTTATCTGCTTCCTTTGGGTTTAAGAATGAAGACTGAACATCCTTCTGTGGCTCCTGAGGCCATTTGTGGTCTTTCTATCCTAATACCCATCTCCCTGACTCCCTATGCACTTTATGCTCAAGTCATTCAGAAATACTTTCTGTGTTAGTTTACCAGAGCTTCTGTAATGAATTGCCACAACAGTGTAGCTTAAAACAACAGAATTTATTATCTTGTTTCAGGAGGCCAGAAGTCTGAAATCAAAGTGTCAGCAGCATTGGCTTTGAGGGAGAACCAGTTCCAGGCTTCACTCCTATGCATGGTGGTTGCTGGCCATGCTCTACTTCCCTTGGTTTGTAGCTGTAGTTCTCCAATCTCTGCCCACATGTCTCCTTCACTCTGTGCCTGTGGGTCTCCATAACCCTCTCTCCATAAGGACACCACTCACCGAATTTAGGGCCCACCCTAACACAGTACGACCTCATCATAACTAACTACATCTGTAGAAGCCCTCTTTCCAAGTATGGTCACATTCTGAGTTTCTTTTTCTTTTTCTTTTTAAGATTTTATTTATTTATTTGACAGAGAGAAACACAGCTAGAGAGGGAACACAAGCAGGGGGAGTGAGAGAGGGAGAAGCAGCTTCCTGCCAAGCAGGGAGCCCAGTGCAGGGCTCAATCCCAGGACCCTGGGATCGTGACCCGAGCTGAAAGCAGGTGCTTAACTACTGAGCCACCCAGGTGCCCCACATTTTGAGTTTCTGAGTAGACATGAATTTTGGGAGTACTACTCAAAGCACTATATGTTCTTCTAATAACCTAGTATATTAGGTTCACTTTGCCTTAAAATTGCTTCCATTAGTTCTTCCTTCTCCACGCCTACTGGCCTTCAGCTTTTCTACACTTTTAATTGTCTTTGTTTTAGAGACATTTTACCTACTTTAATTGTAAATTTTATGTGTCATTCTCATTGCACCATGAAGTATCCAAATATTTGGTCAACAATATTTTGGGTCAGTCTTTGAGGGCGTTTCTGGCTGCAGTTAATATTTGAATACTCAAAGTAGATTGTCCTCCCTAATGTGGGTCTCATCTAATTAGTTGAACGCCTGAAAAGAGGAAAAAATATTGAACTTCTCACTAGTAGGAGAGAACTCCTCTTGCCTAACTGTTTTCACTTGGGACACAAATATTTTTCCTGTCTTTGCACTTGAATTGAAACGTTAGTTCTTGGAACTATGCTATCAATTCATCTGTGTCTCCAGCTTCCCAGCTCTAGCTCTTGTGACTTACCAGCCTTCATAACTGTGTGAGCCAATTCTTTATGATACAGTTGATGTAGATGATATAGATAGATAGACATAGATATAGATGATATAGATATAGATTTATCTCTCATTGGCTCTGTTTCCCTGAAGAAATCTGACTAATAAACCCAAGAGGATTTCCATTACTCCCAAGAATTGTTTAGGTCTTCTTTCTGAGTGCAAAGCTATTCAGGGAGTCACATTCTACTTTGTCACTCTAACTGTGGTCAGTAACTACCCTTTAGACTGTAAGTCCTTAGATATAATAATATTTTCATAGTCATTGTTAGATCTTCAATTCCTAGCATATTTAGTATATGTTGAATAAAGGTTTCCTTTTCAAGATGACTGATTTAATACCTTCTCCCATCGCACATCTATAAAAATGAATAAAAAAAACACTTTATAAACTTGTGTAAAAACAGTAATGGTTGCATTACTAAAAATAGTCTATATTTTATAGAGCTACCCTATAACCCAGTAATTGCACTAAAAGGTATTTACCCCAAAGATATAAATGCAGTGATTCTAAGGGTACCTGTCCCCCTACGTTTATAGCAGTGTTGTCCACAATGGCCAACCTGTGGAAAGAGCCCAAATATCCATCAACAGACGAATGGATAAAGAAGATGTGGTCCATATACAATGAAATATTACTCAGCCATCTGAATACTTAT
Organism: Spilogale gracilis; assembly: GCA_004023965.1. Lineage (NCBI taxonomy): Eukaryota > Metazoa > Chordata > Mammalia > Carnivora > Mephitidae > Spilogale > Spilogale gracilis. Next base: position 18,583 of record PITA01009812.1, read on the forward strand.
CGTTTATATCGACATGGAAGGAACTGAAGGGTATTATGTTGAGTGAAATGATTCAAAAAGAGAAAGATAATTATCATATGATTTTACTCATATATGGAATATAAAAAACAGTGCAGAGGATCATAGGGCAAGGGAGGAAAAACTGAATGGGAAGTCATCAGAAAGGAAGAAAAACCACAAAAGACTCTTAACTATAGGAAACAAACTGGGGGTTGCTGAAGAGGAGGTGGTTGGGGGGATGGGGTAATTGGGTGATAGGCAATAAGGATGGTATGTGATGTGATGAGTACTGATAAGTTATTGAATATTGGGACATCTGAAACTAATGATGGACTTACAGTGTGTTGGCTAATTGAATTTAAACTAAAAAAAATTTTTTAAATAGTCTATTATTTTAAAAAGGTGCATTTTCCAGATCAATAGCTGCATACCACACATCCAAGCTATGTTTATTTATCCTAGTAAGAGTACGGCATCTGTCCCAGCTTTGACTGGTGTTACCTTAAGTGCTTAAGTCAGTAGTCAGCTGACTTAAGTTTGCCATTTCTTCTCTTTGATTCATCCAAAGCACCAGCATCAACCAGCCAATTTCATGGTCCCTATATTCACCATTCCACCATGTTTCCCAAACCCCAGAGTTATAGCACATACCAACACATCCTTTTCTAACTGTATCTTGTTTCAGTTCACCTCAGGTGAATCTCAGCTATCAAAACGTCATCCACTCCCAGTAATGGGATCCAACTTCAGAATCCTATCCTTAGAACTATGCATCCCAGGACCACTTCCATGTCAATTACCTTTGGTTGCATTCCCCAGGAGCAGACTCTGAGGTGACAGCTTCTATAAAAGAGATCTGTGTGGGGAAAAAAAAAAAAAAAACTGTTACCAGAAGCCAGGGTGGAGAAGCAGGGCAGGGAACAGGATAGGCTGAGCAAGGGTGACATTTTAGGCAAAGTCCCACAGAAAGTAGTTTCATATTTGATCCCAGAGGGTGACAAAGAGTCCTTACCTGGCCAAACATGAATCCAGCTCCTCTCACTTCTCTGCCCAACTAGATCTCAACTTTTGTATTTCCACATTCATCTTTGCTCAACCAATTTTAGCAAGAATCCTACTGAGTGGCTTAGTCAGAATCCCCTACCTACCCTCAATACCTGATCACCCTCAGTTTGTGATCATGTTCTTCATTTTCCACCATCTCCTAGGTGATGTCTGATCAGCCTGAATCTTGTCAAGTCATTTAGCCAAAATCTTCTTTATCTTTTTTGTTTTCTCTTAGCAATTTTCCATCCAATGACCCCACCCTGTTCCTTGGCTATAAATTCCCACTTTTCCTCATGTTTGGAGTTGAGTTCCACCTCTCTCCCCTACTGTAAAACCCCATTGGCCACTATGCCTATCACAACTGTCCCCCAAAGAGTCTGCCTTACCATTTTGAGAAGTGTAATGAAAACTTTTTTCTTTTAAAAAGGAAACTGGAATGTACATTTTGCCTCAAAGGAATCCTGGGTGGAGATATTTGTTAGGTTTTCACACTCCTACAACTGTCATCCCTGGGCTGAGGGCCATCAGGGACATGTCCTTTGAGATAAGAACAGAGTAGGAGCAGGGGCCTGGGGGAAGTCTCCTGAAGGAGCATGACGGTGGTCTGCAATTAGGGAAGAGGCATGGTGTTGTTCAAAGGGATCTCAATGGGATGAAGCAGCAATAGCTGGGCCTCATTTATGCTATCAGTGTACAACTTGTGCAACCCCTCTGATCAATACCCTCATGTCTCCTCAAGGGCAGAATGTATTCGCTCCTTGTATTTTCCTCAATGCCTACTTGGGTAAATGATCTATAGTAGGCTGAGGGGATAAGGAGGTAGTTGCACACATCTGTCTGCCAAGAATGGGTCTCTTACCTAGAACCTCTTACTGTGAAAAAAAATTGCTTTGATGTTAGTCTTCAGGAAGGGCTCCAAGCCTATGATGTGCTGGTTGTCTCAGGGCAGAAGAGTATATGGTGGGGCTGAGGGAGCTGAGAAATGAAGCTTTATTAGAGAATTAGAGAAATGTCCCAAAGCAGAGAAGTCATCCAAACACCCCCATTCACATACTCTCTTTAGCTCTATCTTCAAATATTATAGCACAGGATTATTTCTTACTGTCAGCTTCTATAGTTTTTACTTTTTTATTGCTTTTCTTATAACCTGCTAGGTACATGCTATGTGCCGGGTACTAAGTTGAATTCTTGACTTAAGTAATTCTGTAGAACCCTGTAAATGAGGTAATATTGCCCTCTACTAGGGAGAAAAGCTGACACCTGTAGGTCAGGGGCTTACTGGTAATGGCTCAGAGGGAATGTAGGCAGAAGGGGTGAGCCCATGTCTGAAACTCTGCCCTCCACTGTCCTCAACTTGTCAAGCTCTTGTGATTTTGAGCTTTGATTTGCCCTTATCCAGGGGCTCATCTTCAGACTCAGCTCTGCCTCTACCACAGACAGTTGAAACCCCTCTGCTCCCAGGAAGCCTTCCTGGAATCCAATCAGAGATACTTCAGTCTTCTTCTGGATGAGGCTGGCACTCCCTGCAGTGGTTGAAAGTACCCTGTCTCCCCTGCTGGTTACTATGAATTGAAAGGCGGAGCTCTCTGTGCATTGATTTCCTACTCCTCAAAGAGTGCAGCACAGAGCTGGTTATGTAGTAAGTCTGCAATACAGATGTCCTGCTGGAATACAACGCTAATGCTCAATGTTTGCATGTTAAGAAGCATATGGTCTGATCCTCCACTTCCAAACCCTTATGCATGATTTGGAGCAGTGAGCTGTTGAAAGGATTTGGGATGGTGGGGGATGGTCTTAACATATCTAAAAGCTAGAAGACACCTTTGATATCCAAAACTGTGTCATTATTAAAAGTCAAAAAAATTAGCATCTCCATAGCTAGAACACTTTCATATCCATATTTTTGTCTCTTTAGCAAGCCATCTGCTTGCATAATTTGATCTCTATTCTACAGATACCCGCAGGCAGCCCTCCACTGGAATCAAACTCTGGCTTGTCCTGTCCTAATTCTCAGGAAAGATCAAATGAAAAGCCTACAATTCTCCCTCCATTAATCCTCAGCACCACTTTGAGGCTTGTTTTATTATCTAAAGCCAGATGCTTAAGGAAGACTTGTGACATGCTTGTTGTGAAGGAGCTGGTGCAGACGGGTTGCGGTCCCTGAGCTCCTGACCACTCAGTTCTATTGCTTTCTGCAGACACCACCTCGCTCTGCTCTCCAAGCGTCTACCTGTGTATATAGATCCTTTGCCACCTCCTCACGCACCCCACACTTTCTTCCCTCACTGGGTTACTGTGACAGAATCTGTGAGCCCTGGAAATTCCTCTTGAAAAGTTGCTATAGAAACTCCCAATGGGGGTGTTCAGTAGGATGCAGTGTGAATCCTCCCAGCTGATGTGCAGAGCCTTAGAGCTATGTGTATGGCAGCTCCAAATCAAGCCCCCAGGATTTCTCACCCTACATGTGTTGTCCCAGAGGGTGGAGGAGGAAGCCACCCTGCTCCTTTTCTGTTTAACTCCAGCATTAAAAAGAGAACCTTACCTCCTCTGAGCTTGGGCAAAGTAGAGAGCTCCTTCTGCCCAAACACCTCAGCTTCAAGTGAGGGAAACTGAGGTTGAGTGATCACCAGCTGTTCCAGGCATCAGAGATTAGCCATAGCCAAAGATGAGCAACAGGCCAACTCTGATGGACAGCCAACATGTCACATTCTCTCCATTGGCAAGGTGGTGTATAGGGGAGGATTCTGTCTCTAGCTGGGTTGGAATGATAATCTCCTACTTTTGCATCTCCTCAAAGAGCTCTGGTTCTTGCCCAAAAATTATTTGGCTCCACCAACTCCAAGCTCATTGAAGGCTTACTGCAGCCAGTGGCAGACCACCAACTTCTTTACAGCTACTTCCAGAGGAAGTCCGTGGATCTTGCTAGTCAGAGAAGTCGAGTCTAACAGAAAGAACCTTGAATGTGGAGACAAATGGCCTGAGCTCAAAGCCTAGATTGATCATATTGTAATTGTTCCCTCAGTTTTCCCATCTACCATGGGGTCATAGTGATTTATAAGGTGGCCTTATAATTCAGTGGAGTGGTATGTAGGCTCCTCAGCCATGCTGTTCAGGAGAAGTTACACCTGACCGTGATCAGAGGCCCCAGAGAGCAAGGGAAGACCATCAGTGTTCTGATGGACACATCATGCCAAATTCAGGATCAGCAGGTCCACTGAGGAGAACTGCACTTCAGAGACGACCTAGGGTGGGTGGGGCCAGAGGCATCCAGACAGACATTCAGGGCACTTGATCCCCCATGTTGACAAATGACTGGATTTTCACAGGGTTGCTGGTGAAAATTTTCTCTTTTCACATAGTTCCTAAAATAAATCTCACTGGAGGGAGGGTTTCACAGGAGAGAAGTGACAGATATATCTTGTTCTACATAAGATGACTAATAGCCCACAAATGTTCCCAAGAAACATAAGTTGGAGAATATCAGAGACACAAAAGGCTTCAGAGACATGGGGACTTTTGGCCCCTCTGAGAAATAGGAGGCCGAGAACAAGTGTGGTTTTTCCAATAAGCTAAAAGTCCATTTATCTGAACAGGTATCAAGTACCTACTATGTGTGAGACTTTATACTGGAGATAAGGCAATCTTAGACATATAAGTAAGAGATGATCCTCTGTTCCGTGGGCATTATAGTACAGTTAGGGAGGGTAAGACACAAGCAAATATAATACTGGTTAGTGTAGTAAGAAATACCAAAAAAGTTGTATAAGCTATAGCTCCTGCAACTGAAGGATTGAGTTAATTACTTACTTTGAGGGTGAGTAAAGGAGCAGAGGGAACATATATCTAAAGGACCTTCATTAGAATTATGGCTCCCTGAAACTGACCGCAACAAATCAGTAGAACATTTATAAGAATCCAGTCTTAAAAAAAAAAATACAAATCAAGTTTTAAGAAAAAGAAAGCCTATCTTAATATTATTTAAAAGATTGAAAACTGAGGTTAAGAGAGAAATCTTAAAAACAATATGTTATGGAAAATTAGACAGTCATGTTTTCAAAAAATATTTACTGATACCAAATGTATCAGACAAAATGGGAAAGAGATTGCTCTGGGCAGTATAGATATGAGTAGCCTCCTATCTCTAACTAGTGTGGTACTCAAAGGAGAAATAAAAATGCCTGGCGGAGGTCCAGCAGAATTGGGGAATTCCTGAACATTCAGTGTAGTGCCCTAACTTAGACTCAGAACCATCAGCCCAACTGGACTAATATGTTTAAGCACAAACTCTGGCTACTCAGTGAATAATCACTAAATAATGCTGATTGGGGGGCATTACCTGGGAAGCCTGGCTTACAAAAACAAACAAACAAACAAAAATAAGATTTGTTTATCAAAAACAAGAGACAGGCAAAGAAACAAGGAAGTATTCAACATACAGGAGAAAGGTCATCAATACAAACTATTGCTTTGAGGGTCCAGATGTTGGACTCAGCAAAGACACCAAAGCAACTATTACCAATATGTTCAAAGAATAAAGAAAGTAATGTTTAAGAATACAGGAAAAGTATGATGGATTATCAAATAGAGAATAGAAATAAAAATACAGAAATTATATTTTAAAAGAATCTAATAGAATTTCAGAGTTGAAAAGTATAGTCATTGAAACCAAAAATCTACTAGAGGAATTCAACAGTACCTTTGAGCTGACAGAAGCAATAATAAGCAAACCAGAGGATATGGCAATAGAGAATACTGAAACTAAAGAATAGAGAGAATTGAAACAAAAAATTGAACAAAGTTTCAAAGAAGAAGCTCAAAAAGGCCATAAAATTTATTTGAAGGAACAATAACCAAAAACATCCCAAATTTGATTTGAAGAAAACATTAATCTGTACATCTAAGTTCAACAAACTTGAAGTAAGATAAACTGAAAAAATGCATACCTAGACAAATGATAATCAAATTGTTGAAAAAGAAAATCTTCACAGCAGCAAAAAAAAAAAAAAATGGTTCAAGTATAGGGAAACTGCAATTAGTTAATGTCTTATTCTGATGATAATTCTCATAAGAAAAAATGGAGCCTAGAAAGCAATGGGATGACATTCAAGGGGCTGAAAGGAAAAAAAAAAAAAAAAAAGTCAACCAAATAGTCTGTATTCAACAAATCTACCCTTCAGAAATGAATATGAATTAAAGCCATTCCCACATAAACAAAGAATGACAGAGTCATTGTTAGAAGATCTTCCTTAGAAATACTAAAAAAATAATACTAAAAATACTAAAAAAAAAAAAAGTCCTTCAGGCTGAAAAGAAATGATATCAGACAGTGACTTGAATCCAAATGAAGAAATAAAGTGGACTGGTATAGGTAATTACATAAGGAAATATAGATGACAGTGTATTTACTCTTTTTTTCTTCTCATTTAAAGCACATTTGCATAAAAATAGTTATAATTCTATATTGTTGAATTTTAACATATGTGTGTGTAATATAAATGATGACAATAGCAAAAAGAGGGGGAAAAACAGAGCCTTATTGGAAAAAAAAGTCTATATCTTACTTAAATTACATTAACATTGATCTGAAGTTCGTTGTGATAAATTAAGACACAAAATGTAATCACTAGGAAAAACACTGATAAAATAACACTGAAAATATACTGAAGACAACAATTATAACAAATTAAAGTGGTGAAATAGAAAGTATCTACTTGCTGCCAAAAATATACAATAAAGAAACAACACAGGAAATAAAAAGATATGAGAAATAAAAATTAAATAGCAAAATGGCAGATATAAATCCAATCATTTCAATAACTACATTACATGTAAATGGATTGAACACTCCAATCAATTCAGAGATTTTTAGATTTGATGAAAAGAAATTAAGATCTAAAATACAGTTTTGATCCAAAGATGCAAATAAGTTAAAGACAAAAGAGTAGAAAAAGATATTACGCAGATAGTAACCATAGGTGAGCTGGGTGGCTATAAAACCATGGTGTATCAAAATTTATGGACACAGCAAACCATGCTTACAGGAAAATATATCGCTTTTTATTACTGTATTAGAAAAGAAGAAAGATTTAAGTTGATTTTCTAAACTTCCACATTTAAAAAACAAAAAAAAAGAAAACTAAACCGAAAAGGAAGAAAAATAATAAAATTAGAGAGGAAATCATTCCAAATATGCAAAAGGAAAACAATAGAGAATATCAGCGAACTGAAAGTCAGCTCTTTAACAATATTAACAATATTGCTAACCCTTTAATTGATCAAGAAACAAGGGAAAATTAAGAAATCATATGAGAGGAGACTTCATTGGTGAATTTACAGAAATGAAAAGGAAATTATTATTACTACTATTATTATTATAAATCATTATCAACAACATTATGCCAAGAAATTAGGAAATTTTAGATGAAATGAATAAATTCCTACAAGGACAGAAATTCACAAGACCTACTCAAAAAGAAGTTGAAAATGTAAATAGATCCATAACAAGTAAAAAAAAAAGTTGAATTCACAATTTAAAAATCTTCCCAGAAAAAAGAAGATTAATCTTCCCAGATGCGTAGTTTATTATTAGTCCTCTGGGGCTCTTGGCTTGATTGGCACCTTCCTGGTTTTTCTTCCTCTTTCGTAGTGCTTTTCTCTTGTACTTTTCTCTCTTTCCTTGTGATTAGTCTCTTCTTACAGGTTTTGTTTTGAAAACTTATCTCAATAATGGTCAATATTTTTCCTTTTCTTTTTTTTTTAAAGATTTTATTTATTTTATTTATTTGACAGAGAGAAACACAGCCAGAGAGGGAACACAAGCAGGGGGAGTGAGAGAGGGAGAAGCAGGCTTCCCGCCGAGCAGGGAGCCCGATGTGGGGCTCGATCCCGAGTCTCCGGGATCATGACCTGAGCCGAAGGCAGTCGCTCAACCAACTGAGCCACCCAGGCGCCCCTATTTTTCCTTTTCTAATGGATGCACTTGGAGTTACATTTTCACAGCATCACTCAGATATTGATACATACTCATTTTTCACCATTCACTCATAAATATTTCATCATTTCCATTGTGATTTCCTTATCCCTTGAATTATTCAGCAATGTATTTTTTTCATTTCCAAAGAAATATGGCTTTTGGAGCTACATTTTATCATTGATTTTCATTTTGAATACCTACTAGATACAATTATCTACATTAAATAGATTACTTGGTATTCACTGACATTGGCTTTGTGGTCTAGTATCTTCCAACTTTGCTAAAATTTCAGACTTCTTTTGGGTTCAGTGTTCTAAATATGTTCATTAAGCCAAACTTGCTAATGATACTGTTCAAGTATTCTTTACCCTACCGATTTTTAGTCTGGTTGTCTTATTGAAATTTCCCTTTATACATATGGTTATATCATTTTTTGTTGTAATTCTGTAATATATATTTACTTTATTAATTTTCAGTTTGAATAATGTAAGTACAGTTGAATTTTGTTCTTATGTTTATGACCCATTTATTGTTCTTCATCTGTGACCTATTCATATCCTTTGTGTGTTTTAATATTAGTTTGTTGGGGTTTTTTTTCATTGACTTGTAGAATGATTAAGGGAACTAATTATTTGTCTATATAATCATTTGCCTATTATTAGTATATCAGATGCAAATACATTTCCCAGTCTGACATTTCTCTTTGGGTTTGGTCATATATATTGCAGAGTATAGAAGCGGCTTGCCAGGTTTCACAAAGTAAGGAAACTTGCTGGAAATTTTATTGGGGCAAGGCAATATTAAATCCTCTAACCTGTGCACATGGTGGACAGAGGGAGATTATAAATAAAAGAACAGAAATCAGTAAAATAAAAAATGCAAAAATGTAATACAGAAAAGTAGCTTGTTTTCTGAAAAGACTTATACCACTGATAAATTTTGATAAGACTAATTGTAATAAAAAGAATGGACAAAAATGATCTGAACTCGTTAAAAAAGAGAGTAAACAACTTCTGGTCCCCTCCCCATCAGAGCCAAATTTAAATAAAATGAATAAGTCCCCCCAAAATACAATAAACCACAGAAGTCCCACCAAAATACTATAAACCCCCACCATAATAAACATAGGATTAAAGTATGAATAACACTGCAAAAAAAAACTTGTGTCATTAGCGGTCCAAACAAAACAGTGCAAGTCTGATGGTCTTCACCCCTAAGTGTTACAAAAGCCTTGTGGAAAGAAATAACACCAATCTGACATGGTCTCAGAGCATAAAAATTATACTTCCCAAATAATTTTTTTAAAGATTTTATTTATTTGACAGAGAGAAACACAGCCAGAGAGGGAACACAAGCAGGGGGGAGTGAGAGAGGGAGAAGCAGGCTTCCTGCGGAGCAGGGAGCCTGATGCGGGGCTTGATCCTGGGACTCCGAGAACATGACCTGAGCCGAAGGCAGTCGCTTAACCAATTGAGCCACCCAGGTGCCCCACTTCCCAAATAATTTTCTGAGGCCAGCAAAATCTAGATTTCAAAATCTTTCCAGTTCAAATTGGGAAAGATAATTAAAGACCAATTTCACTTAGGTACTTAACTAAATATTCTACAAAATGCTAGAAATTTAGATCTGCCAATATATAAGAAAGGACAACAAATCATGACTAAATTGGTTTTATCCCAGGATTGCAAGGTTGCTCTTACACTGGAAAGACAATCAATGTATTTTCCCACCAATGATGTCAACAGTTACAAAGAAAACACCACAAAACATAACTAATGAAGAAAGTCGGAAAGATTTCCTTTTAGTGAAAGGAGAAGGAGGTGCATTTTTGCTCATACTGTAGTTTCCAACCTGTGAAATATGTTCAGAAAGAGAAATAAAGAAGGGTTAGAAAAGGACGGTGAAACTGCCATCACCTGTAAATGATGCAACAATCATACAGAAAATCCTAAAAAAGCTGAAAATTCAAAGGAACAGATTGATAGATTGTACAAAAAAGTGTAAATATTGGTTATACTTCTATTTGCCAACCATAAAAAGTTAGTGCAATTTATACTAGCCTTCACATACACAAATAATAATCTGTTAGAACATGTAATGAAAGAATTTTTTTCAATATAAAAAATGAAATATTAAGCTTAAGTCTAACAAAAAATAGTTTAAGACTTAGAGTAGGAAACCTATTTAAAAAAAAAAGCTCTAAAAGAACACAAAGTTTGACTTGAACAACTATAAATACAAAATAAGTTATTATTTCCTGCTTTGTCAAAGATGATTTGCCCATAGATTTGTGGGTCCATATCTGGACTCTCTGTTCCATTGGTCTATTTGTCTGTTTTTGTGCCAGTACCATGCTGTCTTGGTGATCACAGCTTTGTAATAAAGCCTGAAGTCGGGAAATGTGATGCCCCCAGCTTTGTTTTTCTTCTTTAATAATTCCTTAGCGATTTGGGGTATTTTTGGGTTCCATATATATTTTAGGATTATTTGTTTCAATGTTTCAAAAAATGTTGGTGGAATTTTGATTGGGATGGCATTGAAAGCATAGATTGCTCTGGGCAGTATAGATATTTTAACAATGTTTATTCTTCCAATCCATGAGCATGGAATGCTCTTCCATCTTTTTGTGTCTTCTTCAATTTCTTTCATGAGTGTTCTGTAGTTTCTCAAGTACAGATCTTTAACTTCTTTGGTTAGGTTTATTCCTAAGTATCTTATAGTTTTTGGTGCTATAGTAAACGGAATCGATTCTCTGATTTCCCATTCTATATTTTCAGATAGTGTATAAGAACGCAACTGATTTCTGTGCCTTGATTTTGTATCCTGCCACATTACTGAATTATTGTATGAGTTTGGGGGTAGAGTCTTTTGGGTTTTCCACATAGAGTATCATGTCATCTGCAAAGACAGAGAGTTTGACTTCTTCTTTGCCACCTTTTATTTCTTTCTGTTGTCTGATTGCTGTTGCTAAGACTTCTAACACTATGTTGAACAGTAGTGGTGAAAGTGGGCATCCTTGTCTTGTTCCTGATCTGAGAGGGAATGCTGACAGTTTTTCCCCATTGAGAATGATATTCGCTGTGGGTTTTTCATAGATATATTTTATGAGGTTGAGGAATGTTCCCTCTATCCCTATACTTGGAAGAGTTTTAATCAGGAACAGATGTTGTATTTTGTCAAATGCCTTTTCTGCATCAATTGAGAGTACCATGTGGTTCTTCTCTCTTCTCTTACTGATTTGTTCTATCATGTTGATTGATTTGCGTGTGTTGAACCACCCTTGCATCCCTGTGATAAATCCCACCTGGTCATGGTGGATAATCTTTTTAATGTATTGTTGGGTCCTGTTGGCAAGGATCTTGTTGAGAATCTTGGCATCCATATTCAGCAGAGATATTGGTCTGAAGTTCTCCTTTGTGATGGGGTCTTTGTCTAGTTTGGAGATTAGAGTAATGCTGGCTTCATAGAAAGAGTCTGGAAGTTTTCCTTCTGTTTCTATTTTTGGAAACAGCTTCAGGAGAATAGGTGTTACTTCTTCTTTGAATGTTTGGTAGAATTCCCCAGGGAATCTGTCTTGTCCTGGGCTCTTGTGTTTTGGGAGGTTTTTAATCACTGCTTCAATGTCATTACAAAATATTGGTCTATTCAGATTGTCAATGTCTTCCTGTTTCCTTCTTGGAAGTTTATAGGTTTCCAGGAATGTGTCCATATCTTCTAGGTTGTTAAACTTATTGGCATGTAATTGTTAATAGTAATTTCTGATGATTGTTTCTATTTCTTTGGTGTTAGTTGTGATCTCTCCCCTTTCATTCATAACTTTATTAATTTGGGTCTTCTCCCTTTTCTTTTGCATGAGTTTGGCCAATGGTTTATCGATCTTATTAATTCCTTCAAAGAACCAGCTTCTAGTTTTGTTGATGTGTTCTACTGTATCTCTAATTTCTAGTTCATTGATCTCTGCTCTAATCTTAATAATTTCCCATCTTGTGTGTGGGGTTGGTTTAATTTGTTGTTGATTTTCCAGTTACAAAGTAAGTTATTAAATAGGAAGATATAAAACCAGAAAGTTGTCAAAACAAATAGATGTTTATTTTTAATTTGATATATAGTATAGTAAAATGCAAATACATGATAAACTTTTATTTTGATATATAATATAATAAAATATAACATACATAATAATTATACAATACAGGATAACAATACACATAATTATATATACATATATTTATACATTATATGCAAATGAGTACACAAGCATGAGCAGCTTAGTTTTTCTTGAAAAAAATAGTAACAGAGGGATGGGACTATTCCTATCTGATGTAAAAACGTATTATAAAGCATCTATGACTAAAATAACATGGTATTAATACATGAATAAAGAGTGGAAGACCATACAAAATCCTGAAATGCACATACATATAAATGGAAATTGAATATTTAATAAAGGTCATATCTAAGATCAATGAGAAAAGGTGGCCTTTTCACTAACTGACTTTGGGAAAATTATATAATTACCTTTAAAAAGGAAACAGATTCATCACTTGAATCAGGATAAATTGTAAATAGATCATAAATATGCATGTAAAAATTAAAACCATATAAGTATAAAGTAAAAAAAAATAGAAACATGTGAAAGCTTTCATATCATGAAAGAGGAAAGTTTTTAAAAGTATGACTCAAATTATCGGAGCAAAAAAGAAAAGGAGTGACAAACCTGACCCCATTAAAATTTCAAAATGCATTAAAGAAAACACCATAAACAAAATAATAAAACTATGGACAGACTTGGGGAAACATCTGCAACTTAATCACAGGCAAAGTGTTAAGTGCCTAATATTAAAACACTCAAAAAAATAAATGCTCCTAGTGAAGGCACATATTGCATGGAGCACTGGGTGTAGGGCATAAACAATGCATCTTGGAACACTGAAAAAAATAAAATAAGTTTAAAAAAAAAAATAAATGCTCCTAAAATTGGAAGAAAGAGACAAACAACCCCATTGAAATATAGTCAAACAATATGAAGAAACAATTCACAGTAAAAGAAATGCAAATATTTCCTAAAACATAAAAAAAGATTGCCCATAATTAAGAAATTCAAATTAAAAGTATACTGGGATGCTATTTCTTACCTGTCAAATTGGAAAATCCCTAGAATCTAAGAATATACCCTATTGATAAGAGTTTGGGAAAGATACAATCAGATAATGAGGGAGTATAAAATGTTTCAGTGTCTAGGAGGAGAATTTGACAAAATCAAGAAAAAAAATCAATATATTTTAGCCAGGAATCCAATGTCTAGGAATATATTCCTAAAACATACTCACAAAATATGTACTGATGTATGCACAAGGTTATTGGTTGCAGAACTATTTATGACAGCAAAAGATTGCAAGCTACTAGAATGTCCATCAGTAAGAAACAATAGGACTGGGGCGCCTGGGTGGCTCAGTTGGTTAAGCAACTGCCTTTGGCTAAGGTCATGATCCTGGAGTCCTGGGATAGAGCCCCGCGTCCGGCTCCCTACTCAGCAGGAAGCCTGCTTCTCCCTTTCTCACTCCCCCTGCTTGTGTTCCCTCTCTGGCTGTGTTTTTCTCTGTCAAATAAATAAAATCTTTTTAAAAAAAGGAAAGAAAGAAACAACAGGACTGACCCTGACCATATAGACTAACTCTGAGGGAAGAATTATTTCCTGTGACTCCAAACCATAATATTTTATTGTATGTCTTTAGTGATATACGATTTTACAAAAGTAAAAGAACTACGAAAGAATATTCATTGGCATATTTTTAATATTAATATTAGTATTATTTCAAAATGATTATATATATAAATAAATGATATAATGAAGCAGAAACTTATTCTTGTCATAAGATACCAAGATTTCTAATGTAAGTAAACAGTTAAGTAAAAATCCAATAGGCTTAAATTTGAATTGTAAATATTAATACAAACCCACGTCTGTGTCTGTCATTTACAAAAAAAAATCTCTTAATTCTGTCCATCAAAGGTTTAAAAGCATGGACTACACAGTTGAAATGAGCACTCTGGCACACAAATTATGGTTGCTATCATTTTAACATTTTTTTTTTTAAGATTACATTTATTTGACAGAAAGAAACACAGCCAGAGAGGGAACACAAGCAGGGGGAGTGAGAGAGGGAGAAGCAGGCTTCCCGCCGAGCAGGGAGCCAGATGTGGGACTCGATCCCGGGTCTCCAGGATCATGACCTGAGCCGAAGGCAGTTGCTTAACCAACTGAGCCACCCAGGCGCCCGTTGTCACTATCATTTACAATAAAGTGTGAACCAGGAGTCTTTGAAAAAATTGCTGACAACGGTTCTGAAACAGAAAATATACAAGAATAAGCTGGAATTTCTTTTTGTGCCCGAAAGCAAGTCAGCTGTCGAAGACTGATAAATCCAGGCCAAAAGAACACAGGAGTCAATCTGAAAGCCTAAGGGAGACAATATGAACATCAAAAAGTAAAATAACTATAGTTATTTAGATTTGTACAAATATTAAGCAATTATTTTATAACTGATGAAGGAGCAGAAGGTAAGCTGAGGAAAAAGACAAGCTGAAACCCCGCAAATCTCCCCAGGTCTCCCACCCCACTTCTCAGTCCCTCCACCCTGCTTCCCAGGTATATGTGTGACATTCCTCCTGCATCCTATCTGCCCTGAAACTAAGGGAAGGAAAAAAACAAATGGTTCACTAGTAAAGATCACAGTCCAGCAAGGCAGGAGTTTCCCTCAGTTTACAAATGTCTTAGTGATTTACAAGAAAAAAAAATTCTTATCAATAGCTTCACTTTCAGAGACCCATAGGTGCAATCCCCTAAAGCCCTAATATCACCAACCCATCCAAAGTAATGTGGAAAACAAAGGTAGAAGGGAATATAAATAAAATAAAATGTCCTTATAACCTGCAGCCCACTGGCAAGGATTTGTGATAAGTAGAATTGAACATTCCTCCAGCTCCCAACTATCTTCATGTTAATGCTTGACTAGATGGAAAAACAACCCCATCTTGAAAATGGCAAGGCCTTCTTAGCATACAAAAATCCTTTTGAAAACCTCCCTTTTTACTTATCCCCAACTCCCAAGTATACAATCAGTCACCTCTCACAACCCCAGTGCAGCTTCTCTTTCTGCGCATGGATCCTGTCTCCGTGCTTTAGTAAAAGCACCTTTTTGCTCCAAAGATGTCTCCAGAATTTCTTCTTGGCCATCAGCTCTGGACTTCACCTACATTCCAAACCTACGTCAGTAATGACACTCTGAGTTTTAAAAAAAAAAAACCCAAACACCTTATCAGTCACTCTTGGAAGTTGCTGGGACACCAACTCATAACCTCTAAAATGGATAAAGGAAAAGAATCAAACATTTTACCTGCCTTTCCTGCATGAATTGTATTTCAACATAATCAAAGAGATGATGAAGGAAAGTTCTTATAGGAAAGAACCAGCTAATACGTGCAGGAAAAAAAAATAAGATAAAATTGCCCAATTTTGCAACCTCTAATGAAATGATGGGTCCTGTCTAAGAAATACACAGACTGGGTGGATTAAACAACATAAATTAATTGTCTCACAGTTCTGGAACCTTGGAGTTTCCAGTCAAGGTCGAATTATTGGAAGGCTTCTCTCTTGTAGATAGCCATCTTTTGCTGTGTTATCACATGGAAGTGGGAAAGAGAAAGCATTTTCTGTTGTCTTTTTTCATAAGGCCACTAATTCCATTATAAAAGCTTCATCCTCATGACCTCAGCTAAATCTATTTATCTCCCAAAGGCCCCACCTCCAAATACCATCACTTTGGGGTTAGAGTTTCAACATATGAATGGGGAGTGCACAATCCAGTCCATAGCATATCTGGGCAATCATCACTAAATGCAACGTCAATTTTATGTGAAAGATTGATAGATTACTTTAAAAAGAAGGGATCCGTCCAATACCTTGCAAATAAAAGAGATCAGTCTCAGCATTATTAAGAGTGGGGCAATTCCTGGTGTTATCCTACAGGAACTTCACAGCATTTGCTATATATTATTTCCCAAAATGTTAAGCTGTAATCAAATCAAGCCAACTTACCTGAAATTGGGGGAGGAAGAAGTTGGGGGTGGGCAAGGAATGACACTATTTTTGACAGCAATAAGGAATCAGGCAGTTGAAATTGTAGGACATTCCACAAGACAATTGACCCATCTCACCAATAAATTTTTGACATTAATAAAGGTAGGAGGGAGGGGTGCCTGGGTGGCTCAGTTGTTAAGCCTCTGCCTTGTGCTCAGGTCATGATCCCAGGGTCCTGGGATTGAGCCCTGTATCAGGCTCCTTGTTCTGCAGGGAGCCTGCTTCTCCTTCTCCCACTCCCACTGCTTGCGTTTCCTCTATTGCTGCCTCTGTCTGTCAAATAAATAAAATCTAAATTAAATTAAATTAAATTAAATTAAATTAAATTAAAAAGATAGGAGTGTTGTTAAAGAATAAAATGAACTTCAAAGATATACCAGCCAAATGTGTAATGCATGGATCTTTTAAAATATTAATTTGAACAAACCAATTATAAAAAGACATTTATGAGACAGTTGGAGAAATTTCTATGAAATTATTTTTAAATTTTTTAGCTTTGTAAGGGCCCAGAGTTTATGTATAGAAGAAAAATATTTATCTGTTAGAAATATTCAAACAGAAAATAAAGTTTAAAAATATATCTATATCATTTAAATAGCATAAATTATAAAAATTACCATATTTTTTTGATTACTGTAATTTTATAGTATATTTTCAAATCACAAAGTGTGATGCCTCCTGCTTTGTTTTTCTTGTTCAGGATTATTTTTCCTGTTCAGGGTCTCTAATGGTTCCATAGCAATTTTAGAATTGTCTTTTCTATTTCTGTGGGAGGAAAAATGCCATTGGAATTCTTATAGAATTGCATTAAATTTGCAGATTGCTTTGGACATAATGAACATTTGGCAATACTAATTCTTCCAATTTCATGAACATAGGGTGTCTTTCCATTTGTTTGTGTATTTGTCAATCTATTTCATCAATGTGTTATAGTTCAGTGTAGAAGTCTTCCAGCACCTTGCTTAAGTTTATTCCTAAGTACTTTATTCTTTTTGTTGTTACTATAAATGGGATTTTTTTTCTTGATATCCTTTTCAGATACTTCATTGTAAAGTGTAAAGAAAAGCGTAAAGAAAACAACTGATTTCATATGTTAATTTTGTATCCTGCAATTATACCGAATTTTAATAGAATAGATAACCTAGAAATAACTCCATATATTCATGGTAAACTGAACTTCAACAAGGGTGGAAAGGCAAGAGTACACTATAAGGAATGAATAGTCTCTGTAATAAATGGTGGTGGGATAACTGGATATCCATATGCAAAAGAATGAAGTCAGACCCTTATCTTACACCATACACAAAAATCACCTGGAAATGGATTAAGGACTTATACAACCTGAAACTGTAAAACTCAGATAAAAAGAGAGAAAAAACTTGATGTTGGTTGTGGCAATTTCTTGCTCATGGCACTAAAAGTACAGGGAATAAAAGCAAAATAGACAAATGGGACTACATCAAACCAAAAAGCTTCTGCACAGCAAAGAACACAATCAACAAAGTGAAAAGACGATGTACAGAATGGGGGGAAATATTTGAAAATTAGGCATCTGATAAAGATTAATATCCAAAGATATAAAGAATTCCTTCAGCTCAATAGAAAAGAAAGAAGGAGAGGGAGGGAGGAGAGAAAAAGGAAGAAGGGAAGGAACGATGGCTCAAGCAACCCAATTGAAAAATGATAAGGGCACCTGGGTGGCTTAGTCAATTAAGCATCTGTCTCTTTGATTTTGTTTCAGGTCATGATCTCAGGGTTGTGGGATCGAGCCCCATGTTGGGTTGGGAGCATATAATTAATAATACTATATAGTACACTTGAAACTTTATTAAGAGGGTAGATCTTGGGGCACCTGTGTGGCTCAGTTGTTAAGCATCTGCTTTCAGCTCAGGTCATGATCCCAGGATCCTGGGATCGAGCCCCATATTGAGCTCCTTGCTCCGCAGGAAGCCTGCTTCTTCTGCTCCTGCTCCTGCTTCATGTATTCCCTCTCTCACTCTCTCTCTCTGTCAAATAAATAAATAAAATATTAAAAAAGAAGGTTGGTATGTTACATGATCTTATCACACATGTGTACAGAAATACACACACACACACAGAAGAGGGAGAGAAAACTTTTAGAAGTGATGGTTGTGTTTATGGCATTGTTTATAGGGACAGCTTCATGGGCGTATATTTATCATCAAATTCATCAAGACATATATATTAAATATGTACAACTTTTTTGTATGTCAATCATGCCTCAATGAGAGTAACATAAATTATCCACTACCTAAAAAGAAATCCAACAAAAATTTGCAAGACTTATCCTTAAAAGACTGAAATTATTGAGAGACATTAAAGAGAACAGAAATAGGGGCACCTGGATGGCTCAGTTGGTTAGGTGTCTGCCTTCAGCTCAGGTTGTGATCTCAGGGTCCTGGGATAGAGCCCTATGTCAAGTTCCCTGCTCAGTGGGGAGTCTGATTCTCTCTCCCTGTCTACCGCTGATGGAGGCGTAATATTCCATTGTGTATAAGGACCATATCTTCTTTATCCATTCATCTGTTGAAGGGCACCTTGGCTCTTTCCACAGTTTGGCGATTGTGGCCATTGCTGCTATGAACATTGGGGTACATATGGCCCTTTTTTTCACTACATCTGTATCTTTGGGGTAAATACCTAATAGTGCAATTGCAGGGTCATAAGGTAGATCTTTTTAAAATCCCATGGTGTTAGGGCCTGCTTAGCTTCAAGGCCAGCATAACAGGCTCTGAAACTCCCTGGTGATTTAGGCCTCTACATATCTAAGACCCCCTGGTGATTGATGCCTTTACAAGGCCTGTGTTTACCAAATGAGGGCAGATAAGTCAATGAACCATTTGTGCATCTTGCTTCTTTGCCCCAGTTCCTGAAATGTGTGGGCAATTCAGGAACTGGGGAGGGGGCTAAAGTGTCATCTCACCCAACCGAGAAAATTTACTGTGTGACTCATGCTTGCTGTTTGAAACGCATATAAACCCCTAGACCCTTGCATTTGGGGTCCTTGCTGAAACCCGCTGCAGATGTTTGGACCCTAGCTAGCTAGAAATAAACCTCGCTGTGTGGTTTGCATTATCCTGAGTGTCCTCGGTTTCTCTTTGGGGAGGTGGTGGATATCGAACTTTAACAATGGAACATCATAGAAAGCCTAGATATGTGACAAAGGTGCCCCTGCAGAATGGTGGAGATAGTGTGGCCTTTCCAATAATGGTCTTAGTATAATAAGATATTTATAACAAAAAGTGAAAATGCATATCTGATTCACAGTACACATAAAATCAATTCCAAGGGGCTTGTAAACCTAATGCAAAAGGCAAAGCAATGAAGATTAAAGAGAGAACATGGGAGATTAATTATAACTATAAGGTAATACAAATTTCTCAAGTGACATAATAGGGTCAGAAATTATAAGAAAACAGAAATCTACATGGAGCTAGAGTTGGTCCTGGGGATATATTCTGAAACCTCTGAACCCTCTTGGTCTACAACTGTGTTTTTCTAGAATTTGTTTTAAACTACAACATACATTAATGTCACCGCCGGGGGCCAGCCTCAGCAAAGATGTGGGTCCCGAACCACAGGATGTCTGGTGGGTGAAATAATGACATGGACACAGAAATCTGATGTAAGCTGCCAGACCCGAGGTCAGTCAGGAGAGACCTATGAAGCAGGTTCAGGCTCATGCTCTGGCTTTGTAGCATTGGCTTTCTAGCTCTAGCTTTCTAGCTCCGGCTTTGGCCCTCTTGCTTTGCTTCTGTCTCTCTTTGCAGGTTCCCTTGCTCTCTCCATGAAGGCTCTCTCTGCCTTTTTTCCTACCTTTGGCTCTGCCTTTGTCTCTCTTGACTGACAGGGGCCCCAGTCTTTTATTATTCCCAAGTGAGGAAGTTGGGCGGTGCAGTTAAATCTTTAACTGCTTTTGCACCCACCCTGGAGACAGGATTAGTATTGTTACTGCAGGGTACAGAGTGATTGCTTAAACTCACAGAAGTTGAGACCATTGAGGCAGAGGGATCAAGGAATACAAATAAGAGTTAGAGATATGATCACCAGGAGGAGGATTAAATGGAACTATATGTCTTGGATAAGCACACAAAGGACATATTGCCCTGATCCACAGGGTACATGGCTTTCCGGATTCTAGGCAGGGAAAGCCCAGAGGGGCTTTCATTCACATTCACAGGTACCTCCACCAAAGTTTCCAGTGGCTTGGGCATGGCAGGAGCGGCGGATCACACACCGTCCCAGAGACATTAAAATAGACATTTTATTTCTTGATATCCCAATACACACACACATGCATGTGCATGGACACATACCACCTGAAACCAAATTTCACAAAACAATACATGTCTTTGTCTGTGAGGAGTCAAACATTTTCCTTTTCTGCTTTATTATTCTGATTTATTTTTTAATCCTCTTTGCCATCCATTAAAATAAATAGGAACTAGGGAGTCATAACTTTTTAATAATTAAAAATTGTTAATCTATGTTTCCCCTCCTTCCCCCCATGACCCCTCATCCCGCCTCTCAAATTCCTCATGTCAGAGAGATCATATGATAATTTTCTTTCTCTCATTGACTTATTTTGCTCAGCATAATCTTCTCTAGTTTCATCCACATTGTTTAAAAATGAAACAAGATGGGACTGAGGAGGGAGAAAAACCATAGAAGACTCTTAATCTCAGGAAACAAACTGAAGGCTGGGGAGGAGAGGGGAAGGGCAGGGACAGGATGGCTGGGTGGTGGGTATTGGGGAGGGCATGTGCTATGGTGACTGCTGTGAACTGTGTAAGACCGATGATTCAACAGACTTGTACTTCTGAAATAAATAATACATTATATGTTTTTAATAATAAAATTTTTTTTCAAAAAAATTGTTAGTCTAAAACAGAATTTTAGCAGGCAACTTAGGTGCAGAAGGGAATAAAGAAACTGAGCAGCACGCTAGCGGGAGGCTGGAAAGGGACCATCACAGACTGATGTCTGAAAGAGCGGGAGCAGTGTGTGTGGCAATACGTTTAGAATAAAGAACATGGTCTTTGGATCAGCACTTCCTGGTTTTAGTTTCTAGCATGTGACCTTGGGCAAGCCCTATAAGGTATTTGTGCTTTAAAATGAGAATCATAATGGGATTTGCTTTGTAAGGTTTGAAATGTAAAGTGTTCTTACTTAAAGAGTCAATATATCTCAAGTATTCAGAATAGTGCTTATTTTAGTGAAAGCACTATACAGTCCAAGTTGTGAAGCAAGACTAGTGTTATGTTAATATTGTAATCGTATTTATGGATGGAGAGATGGTAACCTAGGTAACACTTACATGAGTTTCCAGATTTGAGGTATTAGATTTGAGCCTTAAATGTGAGAGGAAAGGTAGAACTACTCGATCTATTGCAATAACTGATTTCACTGGATTTGTGGGATTGCCTGTGAGATAGAGCTAAGTATCCTTTTTTGGGAGTAGCACTTTAGAAAAGATGTCTAGGATTAGTGACAAAATCATGGGGGAGACACTGTAACATTTTTCCCCCCAAACCTATCGGAAAACCAAACCACAAGCTCCCAATCTCTCTGGGAGCTGTATGTTATCACAGGTAACATACAGGCTATTGAGGGGTTTTGTTGCTTAAACAAAGTAATGGGGATTTTACTTCTTAGAACGTTAAAATTTGCAAGAAGTTGTTGCTCACAATAACAACGATAAAAACCCAACTTATTCCAAAATCATCCCATGTGATACCCATTAGAGACCCCCAAAAATGCAAAGAAGTCTAAATGCACATATTCCAGGAAGGAATGAACCTTTTCAAGGTAAGGGTTTTCCATAGTTGCTTTTATCTCTGGGGCATGACAGGAAGAAAAATTACCTCTATAAATAAAGGAAATGTGGCCAAGATAAGAAGAAACAACAAAAACTTCAAGGATCCTATAGGCCATCATGATGGATTAGAAGCAAAAAAAAAAAGCACCAAAACCAGGCTAATGTACACACATCATCAATTCTTTCCTTCAAATGTTTAATCTCAAATACAGAATGGTACATGGAAGGCTGGGGATGGGGTAAGAGGGTAAAGAGGGAGAAATGGGGACGGAGGGGGGTCCTGTGGTATAAAAATCTAGGGATAAGACTATAAAATAGAGAGTTCTTCCAAGTCATAAGAGGCTGGAGAAATGAGAAAGAAAGCAAAGAGAGAGGTGTTCAGAGTCTTGGATTCCAACTGCTAATTAAAAAAGGGACCTGACCTGATTCTTACTATCAAAGTATATGAAACCCATAGTAAACTGAAATTAGCTACAACTACAGCCCATTCCTGGAGGAGCTCAACTCCAGATTGAGAAGTAAGAAAAATTACATGTTTGTAAGTTTCTTACATTTTTAATGAATCATCACAATATTAAAGATACACTGTGACAACTGAAATATGCATGATGTAGAGCAGCAATAGAAAAATCTCTGAATTCTTTGAAAATAAGTGACACAATTTTAAAGACACAGTTCAAAGAAGTCCAAAATATAGTTAAAAAAATAGAACTGAACAAAAACAAAAGAAAATACATCAAAATAGGTAGTATGCAACTAAAGCAGATCTGAGATGGATTCTATAACATGAAATAATCATGTTAAAAAGAGGAAAGAGGAAGTTCTCAAAATAATAATTTAAGTTCCTACGTTAAGAAATTGGATGAGGCACCTGGGTGGCTCAGTCATTGAGCATCGGCCTTCAGCTCAGGTCATGATCCTGGAGTACTGGGATCGAGCCCCGCATTGGGTAGGCCTGCTTCTCCCTCTCTCACCCTCCCTGCTTGTGTTCCCACTCTAGCTGTGTTTCTCTCTGTCAAATAAATAAAATCTTAAAAAAAATTGACATCCCATATGAGAATTTCCATTAAAAAAAAAGAAATTGAAAAAAGAAGAGCAAAGTAAACCCAAAGTAAGCAGAAAAAAAGAAATCTGAAATTAATGAAACTAAAAACAGGAAATAATAGAGAAAGCCAATGAAACAAAAAGTTGCTTCATTAAACATATTAATATAATAGATATAACCCTCTTGCAATACTGACAAAAATAAAATCAGAAAAGATATAAATCAACAGAACCAGGAAACAAAGGGAATCATTATGGATCCTGCAGTCATACAAATGATACAAAGGCAGGGATACCAGGGTGACTCAGGTGGTTGAACCTCCAACTCTGGATTTGGCTCAGGTTATGATCTCAGGCTCATGAGACCGAGCCCCCCCTGGGCTCTGAAATCAGCAGGGAGTCTGCTTGAGCTTCTCTCTCTCCTTCTTCCTCTGCCTCCCCCACTTGTGTGTGCTCTCTCTCTTAAATAAATAAATAAATCTTTAAAAAAATGATACAAAGGGAATGTTGTAAACAATTTTATACTTATAAATTTAACAACTTAGAAGAAATAAACAGACTGCTCAAAAACCACAAACTACCCAAACTTAATCACCATAAAACAGATATCTGAATAGTCTGGTAACCATTACAGAGGTCAAGTTCGTAATTTAAAACCTCCAAAAAAGAAACCTACAGTTCCCCTTGGTTTCACTGTCAAATTCTACAATATGCTTATAGAACTGACAATTTTACACAATCTTCTCCAGAAAATAGGAGAGGAAAGAATACCACACAGTTCCTTTTAGAGGGTCATTACCAAAACAAAATAAAGGCAAAAACAAAATAGGAAAATACACACACACACACACACACACACACACACATACACACACAAATATCTCTTTTGAACTTTGATGCAATAGTCCTCAACAAAAATGTCAGCAAATTGAATACAAAATTTTATTTTTAAAGTTTTTATATATTGACCAAGTGGGATTTATGCCAGAAATATAAGGATGATTTAATATTTGAAATCAACCAACAAAACATACCACGTTAATAGGCTAAAAAAGAGATTGACAAAAACAAAAACAAAAAACAAAAAACAAAAACCTTGACAAAATCCAACACCTATACATGACAAAACTCTCAGTGAGGTAGGAATACGAAGGAAGTGCCTGAACTTGATATGCAGCATTTACAGAAACCTCCAGGCGATATGGTGCTTAATCATGATAAACTAAATGTTATCCCCCTAATATCTGCAGCAAGGCAAGGGTATCTGCTTTCAATACTCTTATTCAATGTAGCACTGAAAGTTTTAGCCACTGCAATAGGAATAGGAAAGAAAAGAGGCAGCATGGAAAAGAAATAAAGCTGCCTCTAGTTGCAGATGACATGATTGTCTTCATAAAACATCTCAAGAAACATACAAAAATAGACCTATAAATAAGAACTGAGTTTAACAAGAGTGCAGGATACAATATCAATACAAAAATATCCATCACATTTCTCTGTGCTAAAAGGGGGTATGCAGAAACTGCAATTAAAAATGTAAAACCAGGGTTTCTGAGTGGCTCAGTCAACTGAGTGTCCAACTCTTGGCTTCAGCTAAGGTTATGATCTCATGGGTCATGGGATCGAGTACTGTGTCAGGCTCCCAGATCAGCAGGTAGTCTGCTTGAAGATTCTGTCCTTCTGTCCTTTCCCCAACTTATGTATGACTTCTCTCTCTAAAATAAATAAATCTTTAAAAAATAATAAATAAGTAAAATGTAAAACCATTTATAATCACACCAAAGAAAATCAAGTGCTTGGTAATAAACTCAACAAAAAATGTATAAGATCTGAATGCTAAAAATTAAAAATATTGATAAAAGAATCAGAGAAGACCTAAATAAATGAAGAGATGTACCATGTTAGCAGATTAGGAGACTCAACATAATACAGATTGTTTCTCTCAAAATTAATCTATAGGTTTAACAGAATTCCCCTCAGGATCCCAGCAAGGTTTTTGTAGCTGTAGACAGGATCATTCATTTATATGAGCAAGCAAAAAACCCAGAATAACTAAAAACAATATTGAAAAATAAGAATAAAGTGGGAGAAAAAATTATATCCAATATTAAGTTTTACTAAATAGCTATAGTAATGTAGACAGTATTGTATTGGTGGGAAGGCAGACATGTAGAGTAGTAGATCAAAGTAAAAAACTCAGTAATACACCCGTATAAAGATGCTAAACTAATTTTTGACAAAATTTTGTGTTTTCTTCACAAAAGCAACTCAACTGAAGAAATATAACCTTTCCAAAAAATGGTGCAGGAACAATGGGACATCCATATGCAAAAAAGTGAACTTGGAACTTGACCTCACATTTTATGCAAAAATAAACTTGAAATGGATCACAGACATAAAGTTAAAACTCTATAATTTTTAGTAAAACAACAGGAGAAAATATTTAGAATTTAGATCTAGAAAGGATATCTTAAGCATTAAAAGCATAATGTATAAAAGACAAAAATTAAAAACTGGTCCTCAGTAAAACTAAAATATTTTGCTCTGCAAAAGATCCTGTAAAGAGGATGGAGAAATGGGTTACAGACTGGTAGAAAATTATTGCAAAATATTCAACAAGGGATTAATATCTATAATACGTAAAAAACTCTTAAAAATACAGCAGTAAGATAAAAACCCCAATTTAAAAAGCAGACAGACATAAATGGACATTTCACTTAAAGTAACATATAGATAGAAAATAAGTGCACACACACACACAAAGTTTAACATCGGCGTCTACTGGAGAAATGTAAAATGAAACTACAATAAGGTATCACTGGATGACTGCCCTACTGGCCAAAACTAAAAGCTGATACCACCAAATGCTGGCAAGAATGCAGAGAAACTGGATCACTCATTCATTGTTGGAAGGAATAAAAACTGGAACAGCTACTCTGGTAAAACAGTTTGGTGGTTCTTAGACAGCAAATATGCCATTACCATAGAATTTACCAGTTGTTTCAGGGAAATGAAAATTTATGTTCATTGAAAACTTTTACACAAATGTGATAGCAATTTTATTCATAACAGCTGAAAAAAAATACAACTGGAAACAATGCAGATGTCCTTCAACAGGTTACTGGTTAAACAAATGGTGATACAAGCATAGCATGAAATGCTACTCAGCAATAAAAAAAGCACTGAACAATTGATACATATACTATGTAGATAAATCTCCAGAGAATTACACTGAATGGAAAAAAAAGCTATTTCCAAAAGGTTACATACTATAGGACTGCATTTATATAACATTATTTAAATGGAAAACGAGAGGAGAACAGATGAGTGATTGTCAGGATAATAGGGAACAGGAGGTCAGGTTGGAGAGAAATGAATGCTGTAATAAAAGGGTAAGATGAGGACACTTGCGCTCAAACTGTTCTGTATCTTAACTGAAGTGGTAAATATATGAACTACACATGTGAGACAATTGCACAGAACTAAACAGACACACTGAAATGCACACAAATAAATACACCTAGAACTGGAGAAATCTGGATAAGAACAGTGGGCTGTGTCAATGTGAATTTCCTGGGTTGTGATGTTGTAGCACAGTTTTACAAGATGTTGTTTGGGAGGAGAAAGGTAAAGGCTACACAGGGTCTCTGTTTAATTTCCCACAACTGAATGTGGATCTAAGTATTAAACTGTATGTGAACTATCTCAAGATAAAAAGTTTAATAAAAAAAAATTAAAAAATAAAAAAATTAAAAATTAAAAAAAAAAGCTTATTAAAAATGTAAGTTGTAATATGCAGAACATTGAGGACTTTTAGGGCACAAACTATTCAATATGATACTGTAGTTGTAGACACATGTCAAAATGCATTTGACAAACCCATAGAATGTACAACACCAAGAGTCAACCCTAATGTAAACTATGGACTTTGGGTGATTATGATGTGTCAGTGTGGGTTCATCAATGGTAACAAATATATTGTGATGCTATGGGAGATTGGCAGCAGGGGAAGTTGTGCATATGTGGGATAGGGGTTATATGGGAAATCTCTCTAATTTCTGCTGTTTTTCTGTGAACCTACAAGTGCTTTAAAAATTGGAAATAACGCTGTTATAAGATTCCTTACATTAAAGGTGAAGCAGTGTAATCTTATTTGAAGGCGGACTCAGAATATTTTTTTTAAAGATTTTATTTATTTGACAGAGAGAAACACAGCCAGAGAAGGAACACAAGCAGGGGGAGTGAGAGAGGGAGAAGCAGGCTTCCTGCCGAGTAGGGAGCCCGATGTGGGGCTTGATCCCCGGTCTCCGGGATCATGACCTGAGCCGAAGGCAGTCGCTAAACCAACTGAGCCACCCAGGTGCCCCAGAATATTTTTAAATATATATGATAAATCTAACT